>AFIR01000669.1:0-28239 GCA_000223685.2 Zymoseptoria pseudotritici STIR04_4.3.1
GGGCCATTTGAGCCGCTCTAGAAACCAGGAATGCGCACAATTTCGAGAAATTGTCCCAATGCTCAACGTGTGCCACATGCGTTACCGAGCACACGGGACAGAATTTTGGTGCGACAGAAGTGAACATTGAGATGGGGAGGCAATGCGTGATATGTGAAGACTGTTCCTTTTTCTTCGTCTTGGATGAATAAATATCTCACTTACTACGTTGGGTATCGTGGACACACTCAAGCCTTTCCTCCCAAAATACACTGTGAAGCTGCCTCGGATTGATTCAACACCCGAGGGTAAAAGAAGAGAGCGAATCGATACTCGAAGCCATCCTCTATCGATGACCCCTCAGAGTCCAATCCATTCAGTCTGGGCTCGCCCGTATTACGACAACTTGTTGAGGGCCTTCTGCAGCGCTTTCTTCTCCCGGCCATCTCGATCCAGAACACGGATCCAATCGCGCAGATGGATGGCCTTGCCCGTGACCTCGTCCTCCCTCCAATCGCCCCAGGTCGGCACTTTCTCAACCTTGGGCGCGGGAGTCGCAGCAGCTGAAGCCCCACTCGGAGCACTCTCGACCTTGGGCGTCGCCGTACCGCTCCCTGCAGGAGTTTGCTTGGCGAATCGGTTGGTAGGCATGTTGCTGACGCCCCCAGTCATCCATGAGAACTTCTTTGTTTTGCTACCCAGAGCCATCATCGCGGCGGTCTGGTTGGAATTCTGCAATGTCTGCGCTCCAGTTCCTGTGGCCTCTTTCGCTTTCTTGGCAAGCTCCTTCTTCGTGATCTTCTCAGTGGCAGCCGCTGCTGCGAGCATTTCCTGCGACGGTTCCGCAGCCAGAGTGCCATCGGCAGGCTCGGCCGCAGCAGCTTCTTTCCGCCGGGCCTCGCGCTTCTTCTTCCGCTCCTGTTCGGCGCGCTTATCCTTCTCGGCAATCTCGCGCAGTCGAGCGTTCAGTGAGCTTTGGAAAGACACGGTTTGAACTGGCACTGAAGCCTCCTTGCCGCCGTTCGCCACCACCTCGCCATTCTCAATCGGTGGCTGGCCATTCATCTTCTCCCACTGCGAACCTGTAACATTCTCAGAAACGACTGTCTCCTGGGTCGCCTCGCCCTCGCCCATGGCGATGTCTGCAAATTCTGGCGGAACCACCCGACCGTGATCGCCATATCGTCGCGCACGTGCAAGACCATACGCATCGTCAATCAAGCCTCTCAACCTCTCACCTGCGGCAAGACTGATAAGCGAAAGGATGGAATCATATGCCACTCCCGCGTCGATCATGCTCTCAGGTTTGACCTCCGCGACTCCTTCCGTCGCTGCACCATTCATCATCACCTGAGTCTGTATCGGTCCGGGATTCCGGACGTATACTCCACTTGTGTCCAACTTCACCGCGTTCTCCGATGCGCGCAGATGCATGCGATTCCTGACGCAGTTGCCGAGGAGAAACTGGTTGTTCAAGTGGTGTTGCTCCCGAGTGGCTTTTGCCCGCGCAGCCTCGCCTCGCTTGCGAATAGTCTCTTCTTCAATCTGCTCTTGTGACTGTGCTTGGCCCAGCGTGCCAGCCATCGCTCCGTTCGGTCCTTGACTGCCAAATGAAGTGCCCTGTGTGAGCATGTTGAAGCTGTTGTTCCCGCTGAGAGTACTTGAACCGAACGATGTAGACTGTGCCGTGGCAAAGCTATCGTTCGCACCATGTCTGTTATTCCATGTGTTGTGCAAATAATTCTCCTCGTCCTTGAGATTGATGCCGCTTCCAAAGAGACTGTCTCCGATATCCTCCACTCCCACTTTCTCATCCTTTTCCTCTTTGTTCGGTCTCGGTGGAGGAGGCATCATGGAAGATCCGGTCGAGGGACCTGGACTGGTCTGTGTTGGTCGCTGCTGACTCGGAGGCTGCTGCCATTGCATCTGCTGTTGTGGAGGATGATACGCTTGAGGAGTGTTGAACGAGTTCTGCGGAGAGCCGGCATACGACGCTGGACTGTACGGTGATTGCACTGCCTGACTCGCGTATGGATTACCATATGATCCAGCGCCCGGCAGTCCGTTTGGACTATTCGCATATGCCGGAGAACCATTTTGAGGCGACATGGGCCCAGGAGATAATCTCTGTCGCTTTGCTGGAGGCGGCGCGTACGGCGACTGATTTGTGGGTGATCCGGCATGATTCGGGTTGTATGGCGGGTATGGGCTCGGTGGCTTCTGCGCCGGAATCGGCGGCGCCATGTGTGAGTAAGACATCGTGCGAGTGTGCGCCGACACAGCGTCTCCTAATGGAGATGCCTCTCGACGGTGTGATGTGTATCAGGATGGGCGGCGCGATGGGCACGCGAGGTGCGCCGTCCTCAATCCGTTGGTGCCTCAATCTCCTCCTTCATCAGATGCCCTGTTCCGTTATGATGTGGTGTATCGCGTAGTTCGGTAGGATATATCGTGTCGGCCGCGATATTCGAAAGTCCTGCGCAGTCGTATTCGGTTCGTCCTGGAGTTTGTCGAGGTAGTCGAGGTAGCGATGATGATGGAGTTCGGTAGATTGGCTGTCGCACTGGACGCTCTCAAAAGTGCGGCCTAGCGGCAGTCAAAGCGGCTTGCGGCCCGAGCCCAAGAGCGCCCGTGATGCATCCGCCACCAGAACGCGCTTCACTTCCTGACAACTCATCTTCCAATCCTCGACTTTCATCTTCACAATTCTCACATCCATCTTCGACGCGCTGATGCACATGACGACCCATCTACGTGCTGCTCAAATTCTTACTACGGACTGACTGGACTCGAAATTCCCGACTGCGCCCCGACCGCCCCGATTACAATATGGCCGCGAAACGTCCTTTCAGCGCGATGAACGCAAAGCCCGTCGATGATGATCCTGTAGACCCGTCCGACGAGCTCATGTTTCTGGCTTTGGGAGGAGGCAATGAGGTGGGAAGATCATGTCATATCATACAATACAAGGGCAAGACGGTCATGCTAGACGCTGGTATCCATCCCTCGTATGAAGGACTCGGTGCTTTGCCTTTCTACGACGAGTTCGACTTGAGCACCGTTGATCTACTTCTCATCACGCAGTAAGTATCTTCCCTCTGTGTTTTTGGCATGGATACAAGCGACCACCACGGCATGGCAGCAGCACCACTACTAGTTTGACAAGAGGCGGAACTGTAATGGCTATCATCTAATGCCCAATGCAACGATAGTAGTCTTCATAGCAACTGTATGCCATTTGTTACACATACGGTCTCTTTTTCCTTTGCCAGCAGCACATGCCGTGGTGACGGCACCAGCTGTTCAGAGTCCTTCTCCCATCTGAGTGTCCAATGCTAATATCTTACTTCAAGTTTCCACCAAGACCACTCCGCATCACTGCCATACGTCCTCGCAAAGACCAACTTCGCCGGCCGTGTCTACATGACACATCCGACAAAAGCCATCTACAAATGGACGACTCAAGACGCCGTCCGTGTGCACAACACACACACCCCTGCATCCTCCACATCAGGGACAGATGGCTACGTTAGCCAGCTGTACACCGAACAGGATATTCTCTCGACATTGCCCATGATTCAGACCATCAGCTTTCACACGACACACTCGCACAATGGCATTCGCTTCACTCCTTATCCGGCGGGCCATGTATTAGGAGCTTGCATGTATCTGATCGAGATTGCCGGCCTCAACATTCTCTTCACTGGCGACTACAGTCGTGAGACAGATCGCCATCTCATTCCAGCCGCAGTACCACGGAATGTGAAAGTTGACTGCCTCATCACGGAATCGACCTTCGGCATCAGCACCAGGACGCCTCGACAAGAGCGTGAAAATGCTCTCATCAAGTCCATCACCGGTATCCTAAATCGTGGAGGTCGTGTCCTCATGCCTACCACGGCTGTCGGCAATACGCAGGAGCTCATGTTGATTCTGGAAGACTACTGGCAGAGACACGAAGAGTACCGTCGTTTCCCTATGTACTACGCCTCGGGTCTCGCAAAGAAGGTCATGATCGTGTACCAGACGTACGTGGAGACGATGAACGACACCATCAAAGCTAAGTTCCAGGCATCTGCAGCCGCCGCATCCGACTCGTCGGGCGCCGGCGGGCCTTGGGACTTCAACTTCATCCGCCAACTGAAGAGCATGGATCGGTACGAAGATGTCGGGCCAAGTGTCGTACTCGCAAGTCCTGGTATGCTGCAAAATGGTCCAAGTCGAACTCTACTCGAACGGTGGGCTCCTGATGCGAAAAATGGAGTGATCATCACCGGCTACAGCGTGGAGGGCACCATGGCCAAGACGATCATGACCGAGCCAGACTCCATCCCTGCAGTCACCGGTAAGAAGAACACAGGCATGAACATCGGCAAGCGACCTGGAGCTCTAGCCGATGGCGAGAGGCAGATGATCCCAAGAAGATGTACCGTTCAGGAATTCAACTTCGCCGTTCACGTTGACGGGCAGGAGAATCGAGAATTCATCGAAGAGGTTGGAGCGCCCGTCGTGATTCTAGTTCACGGCGAGAAACACAACATGAACCGTCTCAAAAGTCGACTGCTCGGTCTCGGAAAAATGAAGGTCTATTCTCCAGCAAACTGCGAAGAAGTCCGCATCCCTTTCCGACAGGACAAACTCGCCAGAGTCGTGGGTCGTCTTGCAAGTCAAATCTCTCCGCCGACTCTCCTTCCCAGCCCACCCGCCTCCAGCGAAGACGACGAAGAAAACACGGCAGACGGAGAGTCTAAGAAGATCAAGTCAGAACAGACGCAACAATCTACCGGCGGCCAACTCGTCACTGGCGTCCTCGTCCAGAACGACTTCAAACTCAGTTTAATGGCGCCCGAAGACCTAAAAGAATACGCCGGCCTCACGACCACCACCATCGTCTGCCGGCAACGCATCACCCTCGGCGCTGCAGGCATCGATCTCATTAAGTGGGCTCTAGAAGGCACCTTCGGCACTGTCGCGACTGTCACTCCTGAAGAGAAGGTGGAGACCAATGGCTCGTCGGAGAAGAAGGAGGAAGCGGACGAAGAAGTACCAAGGCACAAGGACACAACGTTCGAAGTCATGGGCGGCTGCGTCCTCGTCACCTGCCGTGAACGCGGCGAATTAGAATTAGAGTGGGAAGGTAACGCCACGAACGACAGCGTAGCAGACGCCGTGATGGCAGTGTTGATGACGGTGGAGAGCTCGCCCGCGGCCGTGAAGCAGAGTAGCCGACAACATGCGCACGATCACTTTGGAGATGACCCAGTCGAGGAGGAGGGTGTCAATGGCGATGGAGGTAAGAAGGGCAAGAATCCGCATGCAAATGTGAGTCCCGAAGAAAAGTTGGGGAGGTTGTGTATGTTTCTTGAAGCGCAGTTTGGGGAGGATTGTGTGGGTCCAATCGCGAGGCCGAAGATGCCTGCTGTGGAGAATGGTGCAGATGGAGAGGAAGAAGAAGTCGACGAGGTGCAGAGGGAAAAGGCTGAGGCGGCGGAGTTGGCGAGACTGCATGCGCTGGGCATTCCAGTGCCCGGGCTGGAGATCAAGGTGGACAAGGCAGTGGCGAAGGTGTGGTTGGAGAGGTTGGAGGTGGAGTGTGGGAACCGGACGTTGGGAGATCGGGTGAGAGCAGTGGTGGAAAGGGCGGTGGATACCGTTGCGCCATTGTGGCAGTAAGAATGACAAGCGAGCGAGAGGACCTGTCCTGAACTGTCACTGCGATAGCATCAAGGACCGGCGAAAATGTAATCTCTAGGTCGATGACGACCCCTGTGATCATTACGACCAAGGGTTTGTTCCATTTATGTGCATCAATTTCCTCTTTACGGGTTTATGTTCCAACCCAGGAAAAGTTTCCATCTACAACTTTTGTTTTGACCTTGCGCCATCCTCATGTCCGATCACTCCGCGAGCGCGAGAGTAGCCAGTACCAAGTTCCACCGTTTACTTCAGCAGAGCCTCAAGCTCCTTCGCAACAGCGTCACCCACCTCGGCAGTCTTGGCCGAACCACCAATATCGGCGGTGTTGATGCCCTTCTCAATCACGTTCCTCACAGCCTCGTCGATCTTCTTGGCCAGCTCGGGCTGCTGGAGAGAATACTTGCACATCATGCCCAAAGACAAGATCATGGCGACGGGGTTGACAATACCCTTGCCGCTGATGTCTGGTGCGGAGCCTATGAATCTGTCAGTGATAGAACATGCGAGTTGTGAAAGCATTGTACATACCGTGAATCGGCTCATAAATGCCATTGCACTTGCTCTTGCCGTCCGGCGAAGCAGTCAAACTCGCACTCGGCAACAAACCCAACGATCCCGGAATGACACTCGCCTCATCACTGATGATGTCGCCGAACAAATTGCTGGTGACGATGACTCCGTTCAACGCCCGCGGGTTCTTGACCATTAACATTGCAGCGGAATCAATGAGATGATGCCCAATCTTCAACTGCGGAAACTCGTTCGCGAACACGTCTGTCACCGTCTTGCGCCACAGTCTGCTTGTAGCCATCACGTTCGCCTTGTCGAGCGACCACACCGGACACGGCGGGTCTTCAGCCAAAGCCAAGAAACCTGCCAGTCGTGCCACACGCTCGATCTCCGCGCGAGAGTACGGCTCTGTGTCCACAGCATATCCTGAACCATCGTCCTCGGTGCGCTCACCAAAGTAGATGCCACCGGTCAACTCGCGGACGATGTTGAAGTTGACGCCGCGGCAGACTTCTTCCTTCAATGGAGAAGTCTTGACGAGGCTCTCGGATGCGAAGAAGCATGGGCGCAGGTTTCCGTATGTGCCCATTTCCTTGCGGAGACGGAGGATGCCTTGCTCCGGACGGACTTTGCCTGTACCCCATTTGGGACCGCCAATGGCTCCGAGAATAACGGCGTCGGCGGCTTTTGCGGCGGCGAGTGCCTCGTCGGTCAGAGGCTCGCCGTGGGCGTCGATCGAGGCCTGATTCCGTCAGTCTTGAGCTTTTTGATGGCGGGTCGTTGGAGCAAACGTACGCCACCGAGCAGGTGTGGTTGAATGTTGAAGTGAACGTCGGCATTGCTGTTGTCAATCACTTCGAGCACCTGTATGCATTGTCAGTGTTGCTTGTATTGGGCAGATATACTCGTGTGGCATACCTTCAGCGCCTCGGCGGCGACCTGTAGTCGTTAGCTTGGAGTCGCTACGAAGTGAGCACGGTAAAGGAGCTGCTTACTTCAGGACCGCAGTGATCACCTGAATAAATATTAGCATCATTCTAATTGGCAATGGCACAGCGTACTCACCTCCAAAGACGACGATGTTGTAAGTAGGCATTTTTTGACTATCAGTTGTTGTATGGTTGATGTGTTGGCCAGTTTGTCCCAAGGAATTGTCGAATAGATTTGGAGAGCGGTCGAGATTCGTTCTCCGACTTCGCTGCCCCTCCGGACACATCCGGGGAGCAAGGTTCCACCATCCACGTCGTCTTCTTCCTCCCCAGAACTCCCTCATCTCTTACTCAACATCGCATGGATATCTAGTTCTTCCGCCCTCCGCAGGTCTTTCCATTGGATGCCACTCGAAGGCACGAACATGATGCGATGATGCAAGCTACTCGGAAACGTGGCAGTGTTTTTCTCAACACGCTGACAAGCAGATCGCATGCGGCGTGATGGAGATGCCAAAGCAATGGCTCCTAATATGACTTGAGTGCTGTGAATGGAAGCCTCGAGAAGGGTGACTTACGAGGTAGGTCTCGCGATGGCAGTGCAATGCTTCAACCGCTTCGTGGGAAGCAACAATGCGAGTCACTATGGCGACAGGCCGACTGCATCTTTCTTTTCCGGATTTCGCGGCTACACAACACCGCGACCATCAGCAAGAAATCGAGCCTCCAGCAATGGCAGCACTGGCGTTCAGCCTGACACTCACCCGCAGTCAGTCGATTGAAGATCAGATCGCCTCGAAACTGAATCAGCCGCTTGCATTCAGCGCCGAAGAATTGCGCCAACAAGCCCGATGGATTCGCGACATATTGGACCCGCAGGTCGCCCGTGAAGGTCAAGATGCGCTCCATTCCGATGAGATTTTGACCCTGGACGAGCTACTTCGCAAACTTGCCAGCTCCGACATCAGCCTGGAGGACATTCGCTACAGTCGCATCCATCTGGCGATCCGAGACATCGCAGGCAGAGCAACCCGTTGGCCAAAGAAATTGGTTGAAAGGAGCGATGTTCTCAAATATGCTTGGATCGCTCGCTATGGACCGTTGGAAGCTACCGGATTACCGCTCTACGAATCTGGTGGACGTCTTCATGGCATTTGCAGACCTGAGGACTTGAGCAAGGAGAAGCTCCTGGTCAAATGGTTGAAGTCTCCAACTGCGAAGCTCAGCCCAGCAGTGGCAAGGCGTGTCGGAGACCTTGGCTTTACGCCTGGCGAGTAAGCACGGAATGGAATTCTCATTGTTACGGCTTGGTAATTGACACGCTCGCAGCTGGTGGATAAATCCACTCTTCGCGCACCGATCTGGGATCATCGACAGCGGGAACTCCGAAGGTGGCATTGTCTCAGACGCTTCGGGAGCATACGCTATTGTCATGACAGGCGGTGATGAGGTGCCAGGATCGACTCCTGAGACTTTCCAATACCGTGCCAAAGACCGTGATCCAGGTCGCTATCGCTTGACAGCTGGGACACCAGAATCTCGCCATCCCGTCCGCATATTGCGAAGCCACACCTTGCGCAGCGTCTGGAAACCCCGGGCCGGGTTGAGATATGATGGACTGTGCGTAGTGAACGAAGCTGCACACGACAATTGTGCTTGAGCCACTCTACTTTGCCGATTCCGTTGCTAAACTGTTTCCAGACACAAAGTCATCGGCTGGTCGTTGGTCAAAGAAACTAAAAGCAACGAGACAGTCATTGTCATCACCTTCCAGCGACTCGCTTCCGAGGGTAGCATGGACTCGGTGCTTTGCCGCCCTTGGTCGGACGAAGTCGAAGACTACACTGAGTACAAGCGCCTGAGACGCCAATGCCGTGAAAAGCAGATTGAGACTTCCAAGCCTTCGTACCGCATGTCTAGCGACGGCACTATCGATACGCGGGAGGACGAAGTGGTCTTCCTTCCGAGTCTTTCTCTTGCGAAGGTTGCCGGAGAATTGTGAGTTCGACGACAGCAGTAGCACTTCACACGCGGAACAAATGGCATCAAAACCGTAAAGAGCTGAGAGAACATTCTATTGTGGGCATGGTTTACATGAGGATGGTTGGCCATGGCCGCTCTTCTATGTTGGGCTCACGAGGATCTTGATGTGGCTGTCCTTGTTGGCAATCAGCTCCTTGAACCCCTTATCAACAATATCATCGATCCCAATGTGGCTGGTCACCATCTTCTCATACCCTGTCAATTTTCCTGCTGCTGATCAGTGTGGTTCATACTCCAGAACTTTCGATTCTTCACTTACCACTGGCCATCAGCTCCAGGACTTCGCCCATCGAGTCGTCATCGAAGATGTAGGCGCCTTTCATTGTTATATGCTTGGCCAAGAACTTCATGCACGGTATCTCGAGCTGTCTTCATCAGCATCGTCACACGATCTACTCAAGTAACACACTTACCGGCTTCTCCCAGACCGCAATCATCACATACAACCCATTGAATCGAATTGCATCAAAGGCAGACTCCAGCCCAGCTGGAACGCCTGCGCAATCAAAGACAACTTCCGCGCCTCGGCCGTCAGTCAACTCCAGACACTTTTTCTCAACGCTCTCTTCGATCGGGTTGATCACACCCCTCGATAAGCTCTTTACCTGTTCCCTCCTCACGGCCGCGGGCTCAGAAACAATCACGTTATCTGCTCCCGCCGCTTTCAAAACCAGCAACAACGCAAACCCAATCGGCCCGCCTCCCAGCACAAGCACATCCTTCCCCTTCCACTCCTGCACGCCCGAGACCTTGATCGCATGCTGTACCACCGCCAACGGCTCGATGATCGCTGCATACTCCAACGGAATCTTCTCGGGTAAGAGGTACAACTCACTCTCCTTGACCACCACCCTCTCACCAAAGCCACCATACTCGGTCGTGCCACCCACGTATCCCAAATCCGAACACGCCGCCGAACTGCCATCCTGACAGGCCTGACATCCTCGACAACAAATCCTCGGATCGACCATCACTTTATCGCCATGCTTGAACTTCGACCATGCTGGTGGGTCGCGGACGGTGCCGCACAGCTCGTGCCCGAGTGTGGAGGGCAGTCCCAACGTGCGGTCGGGTGAAGGACCAATGGTCCAAAAGTGAAGGTCGCTGCCGCAAATGCCACTCCAGGCGACGTCGACTAGAAGTTGCTTCGGGCCTGGGATGGGTTCGGGAGCATCGTGGTCAATGCGAATATCGGCGGCGCCGTAGTAGCGGGCGGCCTTCATTTTGTCTTTGTGGTTGTAGGAATAGAGCAATATTTGTGTTCGAAACAGGATGCTTCGAAAATCCGATTGGGAGGTGAAGGACTTCCTCTGTTCTTTTATGGTCGATGTACTTGTGCCGCGATTAGAACGCCAACTTCCCCGCTCGAGCTGTGAGCTGTTCCATAACCGAGCTGAAAAGAGGAGATCGTGCACAAGCCTGAACCCACTCACCGCGTGGCGAAAGATCTCGTTTTGTTCAAACAACGCATGGCGGAGTCGGTGTTCGGGATTTGCGAACGACTCCTTCACTTGCGTGGTCTAAGTGCGGCTTAGCGTGGGTCAGTCCCGCACCCAATCCCGGCGCGAAAGTGATTTTGTAATCGAATGCAGCTAATCGTTCGTGAACTGTTCTGTGGCCTTTACGGTCTTCTGACGGCGTACGGGATGTGACACACCGTATCGTTCTGGACACGGCTTCGCATCGGAGCTGCAACAATTCATGGGGAACGTTTCAAACTTTCTCCTCTCCGAGCGGCACTTTCATCCCATGATTACCTTCATATCTCGGCCTCTCAGGTTCATTCCATCCCTTCAAAACGCTCTCATCATCCAGTTTGAACACCTCCACCTTCAGCGGCCGACAACAGTCAATCATGCTCTTCTTCTCGCCCTCCTCTCCAGCTCCACCCTCACCCCAACCCCACGTACTCAAGTCTCCACCGGGGCACGTACTCAGCGCCATCAACACCCTCTGCTCCGCAAAGAACTCAATGAAATCACCCTTCTTGGCCGGTGATGCTTCCATAAAGTACTTCCCATCCGGATCCAGACCCGTGACTTGAAACACATTCAATACATCATGTACATCGAACTCCGTAAGGCCGTAAGGTATCACCGCCCGCGTGAGATTCGAATGGCAGTGGAAGTCGTACGAGTCGCCGGAGAGCATCTTGTTGACGTACGGATCGCACCTCGTGCCGAGCAAGTCGTGACAGCGTCCACCCCACTTGTCGACGCCGTATTCACTTAGCGAGTCCGCGATGATGGTGACCATCGGTCGCAGGAATGGCAGACAACTCCATAGTCGATCGTGCGTGGTGAGGTGGCTGGCATGCAACTGGCGTGTGCGAGCGGCCCAGAATCGTTCGCGGGGATTGTCGAAGTTCCAGATATTCAAATCGCCCACTTGAGGTCCTTCCGGAGTGGAGATGCGGACTATAGAGCCGGCAGGCGCTTCCCAGGCACGGCCGGAGCGGATGGGAAGGGTGAAGGAGTGAGTGAGAGTGCGTTCTGCGGAGGCGAGTGTGGTGTAAAAGGCTTTGTCCACGTTGAGGATTGAGCCTGGTGTGGCATGGTAGGCAGGTTGCGGCTGGGTTTTGGATGTCGAGGCAAAGGCGACCATTATGGTGGATTATCGCCTGCTAGCTTGTTTTGAAGTGAATTGGACACACGCAGGGTGTAAGTGGTTGAGAGGTCGGTAATCGACGGCAATCAACGGGCCTGGGCCGAGAGCGGCCGTCTGACGTCTTACTAAGCGGTCGATGTTGCCCTGTCTCCTGTGTCACGTCGAGTACTCTCAGAAACATGCTCTGCTACCTTTCCTTCTATCTCTTTCCGCTCACATGGCACACTCTGTGCCACTGAGGTGAGATCCAAGTCGTGCAGCGGACTCTGAGCGAGATCACGGAGAAACGCTACGTCCACACCATGTCAAGACGTCTTTACGCCTAGGCGATTGTACTTGCCGGACAGGTCAAAGCAGCTTGGCCCATGGCCATCGCCAAATGCCTGAGGGATGCGAGCCTTGCGCCTTCCACAGCTTGGCAACGTATATCTGAGGCACTCTCGCCAAGTCCGAAGTTTCGCAATGCGAAGTCGGTTTTGCCCGAGTACGTTTCATGACCCGCCGCCATTTGCGCATAGACATCGACTTACCAGATTCAGCATTCGATCCGTACTCGTACTCGCGCGGTAGATGGCTGGATCAAAACGAACAGCGCCAGAAAGCCAGAAGGATTGAGTTCAATTTCGACGCTTTGCTTGATGTGGCAGTGAATTGTTGCAGCAAGGGTGCTCGTGAGGTCGTGGCTTGTGAGAAAAGAGAAGGCGGATTCAATCGTATGTTCATCGTCGAGCTTGACAATGGCGAAAAGGTTGTTGCAAAAGTGCCCATGCGATTTACTGGGCCGCCTGCCTTGACTACAATGTCAGAAGTGGCGACCTTGAGATATGGTAATTGTCATTCTCAGCACTCCAAGCATGAGGATAGTAAGCTGACATTCTACACAACGACGAAGTTAAGAACAAGACAAGTGTGCCTGTTCCTGGGGTTCTTGCGTGGAGCTCCAAACCCGAGAGCAACCACGTTGGGATCGAGTACATTATCATGGAACGTGTGTCTGGCGTCGCTTTGACAGATGTATGGCCGCAAATGACCGAGTTGCAGCACATTGAAATCATTGAATCCATGGGTGGAATGGTGAAAGAGCTCTGCGCTCTCGATTTTGCAGCACTTGGCTCGCTCTACCTTAACACCGCAGACAAGCCTACACGGACGCTCTCCATTGATGAAGAGTATTGCATCGGTCCTCACTGCGGTCGACAGTTCTGGGGTTACAACGATGACAAGACAACTCAAGCTCCGATTCCTCAGGGTTTGCAAGGTCCATGTAAGTGTAGTCTGGCGCCCCCTCACGTTCATAATAGCTGACTTGGCAAAGGGCAAGGCATGTCTAAATTTTTCGCGGATCTTAACGAAATTAGCAAACTGACCGTGGAGCAACGCGGATCGTCACAAAAAGTTGTTGAAGATCATTTGCAGCTTCTGGAAATGAATCTGAAGACTTTGGAGGCGGTTGTGAATACCACGATGGTCCAGGATTCATGCAGCTCTTTGTTGTTCCACCCGGACTTACATGCACGCAACATTTTTGTCGACCCAAACGAGCCAAAGAAAATCCTTGGTTCGATTGACTGGCAGTCCGCTGCAATCGAGCCTACCTTTTCCCATGTTCTTGAAACGCCGGACTTCGCGGAAGAGCCATTGCTAGACAAGACACTCGACGCACATGATGCACAGAATTCGAGCGAGGCACAAAACCATGCCCAACGCTGCAAGAAAACGTGGGCCATCATGACTTTTGTCTGTTCAAAGTTGGGGAAAGCCACAGCTCTGAATCCTGCTCTGTGCCGCTATCTCGCTGGCGTAGTTTCAGGATATGCTGATGAGGCGACTTCACTTCGGTCGCTACTGGCAGACGTGAGCAGCGAGTGGGACGGGCTTGGCATACCAGGCGCCTGTCCCTATCAGCCGAGTTCAGTAGACGCCAACTTGCTCGATGTGGAGCTAGACCAGTTGGAGTCCACACAAAGACTGCGGTTGTATCTTTCAAGACTGCTGCGCTGTGAAACAGATGGCTGGGTCGAGGAAGGAAGATGGAATGACCTCATTCCCGTCTATCGAGAGCAATATGCTGAGTTCGTGAGTGCTTGCATCGCATGTCGGGAAGAGGCCGAGACTGAGGAAGACGCGAGGAGAAATGCGGATGCGCTGTGGCCATTTGATTTAAGATGAACAACTGCCGTCAATCGTCTGCTCTTATTGTACCCCTCGAAGCGGCCTAGAAGTTGCTCGAACGCTCAAATAGCACGTTCAATGAAAGTCGTCTCAATCTTGCCAGACACACCCTCGACCTCGCCCTCAGCATGATTCTGATCGATCTGCTTCTCGACAGCCCTGGTCTGCTCATCGGCGAGCTCCTGATCCTCAAACACTGTCCCGACGTTAGCGAATCTCCTTGACATAGGAGATACCAAAACTCACAGAAAGCCAGCTCCTCAAGCGTACGATTGTACGTCTCAGGATACATGAAGTAGATGAACATGAACTCGAACGTGATCCAACCGCAGTAGATTGCGAGATACTTCCAGTCGATGGCGGTGAGCGCAATGGGGTTGACGTTGACGCTGAAGAAGCCCGCGAGCTTGCCGAAAATCTGCTGAATGCCGATGCCCATGGTACGCTGAGCGTAGGGGAAGAGCTCGACCAGGTAGGTGTAGGTGAGAGAATTGTTGCCAATGTTGTAGCAGGGCGAATAGGCGAAGAAGAAGAACAGCGAAGCGATCTGGGCGGAGGGATTCTTGACGCCGTTCTCCTGGGCTACACGGAGGCGCTGAAAGCAGATAGTCATGGCCATGAAAACCAAGGTCATTGATGCGGCAGAGAGCATGAACATCCTCCGTCGACGAAACCGAGTGACGACTAGGGCGATGACAACCGCGTTCATCAGACTCCAGCAATTGTTGGCGATGTTGATCCTGGTCTTGGCGTATTGGGAGGTGTAGCCCATCAAGGTAAAGAGAAGGTTCTGGTAGTATGACAGCAGGGTGTTGCCGCTCATCTGCGTGAAGAGACCCAGAAAGACCGTGATGAGAACACGACGACGCATGCCCTTGGTGCGGAGCATATCCGTCCACGACTGCTTGGAGTGCTCCAGCTCGATCTTGATGGTGGATCGGATCTGTGCCATCTCCGCCTGCACAAGCAACGAGCTGGCATCACCCTCGGCGTGGTACTTTGTGAGGATCGCAAAAGCTTCATCATCGCGGTCCCTGGCAACGAGCCATCGAGGAGACTCTGGCAGGAAGCTGAAAGCAGTCAATATCTCAGCTCAGGATTGGTAGTCGCTACGTACTATACGAAGACGATTTGCAGAGTCGATGGGCACATCTGCAAGAGAGATGGCACGCGCCAGCTCCAGTCGCCCGCAATACCGGTGGTGCGAATTGCAATGGCTGCCGCAAGGATGGATCCGATGAAGTACGAGGCATTGAAAAGTGAGGTGAGATACGGCCGCTCTTTTGGGTGACCGAGTTCACCGATGAGGGAAGAGCCGGAGATGATACAGAAGACGATGCCGACACCCAGAAGCATACGTGCGATGATGTACATTGCAACTAGAGGCTGTCAGAAACCACAACGGTATTGAACGTACGCGCTTCGGACATACGATGTTGGGCAAAACCTTGCAAGAGAGCTCCG
Source organism: Zymoseptoria pseudotritici STIR04_4.3.1 (assembly GCA_000223685.2). Classification (NCBI taxonomy): domain Eukaryota; kingdom Fungi; phylum Ascomycota; class Dothideomycetes; order Mycosphaerellales; family Mycosphaerellaceae; genus Zymoseptoria; species Zymoseptoria pseudotritici. The sequence goes on from AFIR01000669.1 coordinate 15,402, forward strand.
ACCACCATGATCAAAGAACCCGCCATAATTGACGCCCGCCTTCCGAACTTCTGATTGAACCAAGGCGCAACCGGTACAGCGAGAATCGAGCCAAGCTGATAGCAAGACGAGATGAATCCAAGGATCGCGGGCCTGATGTCAGGCTTCCCCGTCTTCGGGTTGTGAAAGCCATTTCCGAAGTACTTATTGAACGGTCCGGAGAACTGTAGTGTGTTGATGAGCTGCGAATCGAAGCCAGAAGTGATCTCCACGCCCATGCAGCAGACAAAGAGGTAGAAGTACATGACTCTCAAGTTCGGTTTCTTGTACCACGGCACCTTGTCTTGCTCCACCATGCGGGTGACAATCGGGTCGGAGCCATGGCCGGTATTTGGTGCACTGAAGATACCCATGATGGGGATGTTGATGCAGACCAGATGATTGTCGGGACCCGAACGAGGCCGTGGGGTGGAGGCCTCAATTATACTGTACGCCCGCATGGTATCGCATCCTACCCCCGGGTATTTACCCCAGACACCCCGCGTGCTCCCCCGGACAGGTCTGTACGCTAAGGCGCAAGAATGTGACCGTGCTACCAGGGATGGCTTCCTTACGGTAGCCAAGCGCCTGGGCGCGGCGCTGTGCACTGCTTGGAACCGGATAAATAGGGCTGGCTACTCCAATCAGCGGATCGATGTATCACCTCCATTCGAAGTGCACGGAGAAGGTTGCGTGAAATGGTCAGGGTCCAGCAATCTACAAAGCCATGTCAGATTATGTATCTTCCTTTTGTCGCTTGTTTTCCCACTGGACAAAGTGCATCTTGGTGGCTTGGGTGTGCACTGCATGGTCCGAGCGGGAGCACCTAGGTAGGTAATTTTCCCAGTGGAGGCCGAGGAGACGCCATGGTCGCCGCGCTTACCATCATGCGAGGCTCACTCCACGCTGAATGAATGACTCCAAAATACAGCAGTCGGAGCAGATGTGTATCGTGAAACCGGTAATATCGGCAGCCGGTTAGAAAGGGGACCATACATCATATCAGTCGTATATCGTTTGGAGGTCTGTCCTTACTCGGGGTCTCCGCTCCCTCTCTTCTCCAAAAGTACTATGGTGCCTGTCGTTCCGAGGAGCCGTTTCCTGGATGTTCCGCACCGCCGTGCGTACTGTTAGTAGCCTCGTATCCAAAGCCATTGCCCATCATGTCATGCGTTGGGAAAGAGTCGAACCAAGGCATCATGTCCAGACCCAGCATACTCATATCCACGTCTTGCGACTCGATCATCATGTCATTCGGCAAGAAATTCATCGGTATTCCACCTGACTGACCTCCGTTGTCCAAGAAGGTCCCAGGCGATGCATAAGACGGCTGCAAGGTGCCACTCATGCCGCCTGCAGTACTCAGTGGCTGCATTGAAGGCTGCAAGTAATTGCTGACGGTGGGGTTGCCCAGTGACTGCGAATTGGACTGTCTATCAAAAGAAGAGCCGAATCCCATGCTCGAACCGTTCTGCACCGCTGCTTCGCTGGGTTTGAGGGCTTGCACAGCAGATTGTCCGAGCCTTTGTCGCTCTGACAGTTTCTGCGGGCTTGTTGGTTCCGTCCTCGTCTCCTTGGCATACTGCGCAGTCTTTGCGCCGGAAGCGCTTTCCTGCCGACTCGTACCGAGAAGTCTCGGGTCTAGATTTGGATCGTGACTGTTCCCGCTAGCGTAATGCCATGCGAGGTTTGTCGACGAGGAATCCATGGTACCTGTCAGAGCCCAACCGATGGCTAGAAAAATATGAGTTAGTCTCTCTGCCTGCGCTTGAAACGGTCACGTATGCATGCTTACCTTTGTTGGCATCGACACCTCCGGGGCTCTCGGGCACCCTTCCAAACCCTTTGGGGGGCCAGAAAGGAGACGAAAAGGAAGCTTGTGCATTTGCTTCCGAGCTTGTACGCCTCCGCCAACCAGGCGATGTGAACGACGGTTGTGGCCGCGGCTGTTCCAGGGAGCTTTCACGTTCTTCGGTCGTGTATAAAAGCGGGTCCTCCACGCCTTCAAATTTCTGGTCGAGAATCGTGAGGATGTACTTTGTGCCAGCCCAGTACGTCTCCAAAGATTGCAATGCCTTGTAGCACAGCTGGTAATGCTGGCTCGCAGCAGTTGCGAGGAGCGTGTGCTTGGCCAATTGCGATCTCTGCTCGACGCCGACGCTTGTTGGAGGCCTGGATCTGGGTGAGTCGATACTTGCGACCGCTGACATGGACATCTTCTTGCTTGCGTCAGATGGTGTTCCATTCGTCGACGGCGCGCTGTCAGAGGTGTTGTGGATGCTTCTACTCGGGCTCGTAGCGCGACTTACGCCGTTACTAGTCGCCGTCTGCTCTGCAGTCTCCTTCAAAAACGCGCAGGCTGCGATGTAAATTGGTTGTGTTGTGAAAGGATTTCCAAGTGAGGCCTTTGCGTCCATCAACTGAGAGTAGCTCAAGATATCTGCAATCGTTTTGGCGCTGCTCATGGACAACTGCTGCGAGTTTGGGAACAGCTGCAAGATGCGCGCGTCGAAGGTCTTGAACAGCGTGGGCCGATGCAAAAGCACGATAAGCATATGAAACCAGAAATGAAGCAAAACAAAGTTCGTGCCCTCACCAGCCTTCATATAGTATTGGAAATTGACAGCATCAAAGTGCAGCCGAGGCTTGAGTCCTTGGTAAAATGCAGTCACCTGGCTCTCCATGGCGGCTAGACGTCTCGGTGTGTCGGTGGTCACATCGGATGGCTTGGTTATGCTGTTCAGAAGATCCGCGACCCTCCCGTAGAGATGTACGATGCGAATCAGGGCTGGGAATGGGGACGGCCAATCCGGATCCTTGGTTGTCTCGTCCATTGATGGGAACGAGATCTCGATGTCCTTGTCGCGCAGAGTCCCTCGTCTACCCGTACCGGAAGAGATCACCCGGTCCAAGAAGAAAATGGCCCAGAACGTATCAACACGTTCTTGTTCCACCGCTCTGGTCTCGCTGATTGCAACTGTTTCTTCCGTGGTCCGCTCGTTGCCCTTAGCAGCGGACGTCGCAGGTATTGCCTCGGACGATGCTGCGCTCGGCGTTACTGTAGTGGGTTTAAATGATTCGTGCTTCACCATTTTCGGGGTGGGTCCATCCCTGCCCACGTACTGGAGCCCCTCAAGCTTGTGCAGTCCCAGATCTTGCGCCAATCGGATAGAGATCCCAAGATACATCCATAATCCGCTGTCTCTCTGCTCCCCAAACTCGTTGTAAGCGAGAAGCAATGCTGCCTGCGCCGCCGCAACGCTCGGACATGCGAAACTATCGATGAGGGCAACCTTCGCCCGCTGTGCGAAGGCATGCCCGTACTCTGCTGGACTTGCTGCAGTTCCGACATCACTTCCGGCTTGCGTCAAAAGTGGATGAGTAGAGAAACGTGCAGAAAGCGCACAGACCGCGTCAACGAGAATCGCATCGACTTGCTTCTCTTCCAGATCTCGCATGAAACGTTCCCGTTGAAGGAACGGATAATTGCAGCCGAGATGTGTGAAGAATGTCTTCGCCAGATGAGTGATTAGCTCACTCGGCGGCATCGGCGAAGTGTCATAGAAGGGTAGGGCCGGAGATGTGCGTCCTTCCAGATCAGCCCCGGCTGGCGTAGTTGAAGACACCGCCGTTTTCCTTTCCGAGTCTTGCATGGTACTCGGTGCAGGTGGCGAGCGTACACTGCCTCCATCCGTGGAACGACCCATGTCTGCGTCTGACCGCTTCACTTTTACAACCATCTGTTTAAACCCAGGCATGATGGCGGTGGGACCAAGCCAGCGGAAGTATGGCATTCGGTTGCGAGGTCCAGAGAACAACGAATCCTGTGATCGATCGACATCCACCGTCTGTGTCTTGCCGTCGGCTGCAGCACGTGGTGTTCGAGCGGCTGCACTCGTGCGATGAGCATGTATGCTTGGCGAACGGGATCTCCTCTTCTCTGTATGCTGTTCCACCTTTTGTACAGGCTTCGTAACTCCAACATCCGAGTCGTTCCTTTTATGACCTGGTGTCCCTCCTGTTTCCGAGGCGTACCCAGCGCATTGAAGTTTGCCCTGTCGGCAAGTGTCGCAGCTCGGTCGCTCACCGCTGCACGCAGTCTTGCGTTTCCGACATGTCATACACGCGGCACCTATACGTCGTCTGGTAAAGTCAGCATTGGCTCAACTCGCTCGTTTCGTCCATCTCGGTGCTGACCTTTTGGGATGCGGAGCTCCATAGTTGGTGACGAATCGCAGTGCCTTTGGCTGCTGTGGCTGCTGCACTGAGGTGTGTGATGGATGTGGGATCTGATGCTCCATCGTGTGCCCATGGTCTTTGACAAGCTGCGTGAATCACGTCTGCGAGCTCGCAGCGCTTGCGCTCCGAGGTTCCTGGGCACGCATTCGACCACTACGCTGCTGCTGAGGTGATCCGCTGATCTCCTCTCCAAGTATTGCCGCCGTTCCTGGATGCACAAAGCGGTTGTCAAGGCTGGAAGAAGAAAATGCGAGACGGTTCGGTTGCGAGCTATCGTGGCTGCAGGTATCGTGGCTGCAGATCCAACGCTCCTGGTGTGGAGACGGGATTGCCCCAGCTTTGGGAGAATCTGGGGAGGACCTGGAACCAGCGTTCGCCTGTGTATTTTGATTGACAGCCTTTGTACTTGACAGCCTGAAGGAGTTGCGTCCTTAAGGAATACAATAAGATCCACAGCGAGATCCCGGTGTCTTGTGCTATGCGAATGAAATTAAAATCGCTCGCACAACATCATCGACGAAGGCTTTCACGAAGCCCTGGAAGCCCTGCAAGTCGCTGTCGGCTCCCGGCTCCTCACATCGCAAGGTTCACGCTAGAATCTCGCTCCAGCAGTTGGCATGTGGAACGCCTGAGGTAGACTTCGCCTCAGGATCGTCCCGTCGTCGCTCCAATCTGACCTTCTGGATCCTCCGATAGCAAATGAACTCTCCACAGAATCGTACGTGCAGCTCAAGGATCATCGAGGAATTCGCTGCGGACGTGACAGGCCAGTCTAGAGTCGGAATGGCGGCGACGGCAGTCAATGGACCCCATGGCACTGTGGCTCGTTCGCTGTATGAGGCCAGCGATGCTATGCAGTGTATCAGATCATCGAGTCTGGCCGGCCGTAAACCAAATGGCCGTCATCACGATAAATTTCTCAATGCCGGATACTGTCCCGTACGGCACAATGCAATGCAATGGTTTGGTCTGACATGTGAAGAGGTTGTTTCTTGCTAGCGGCCTTCCAATTGATTGGCTCCTCATCAAAATTTGACGCGCACATTGATCCACTGCGCAGCTTCGGTTCCAGGGCAGCTGAACTTCATGCATCGGGCCAACTCGCTCTCTTCAAACAACCATCCAGGCACAACCACTATGGAAGTCAGCATGTTTCGCTCTTCCATCAAGGCAGCCTCTTCGCTGAGTGCTCGCCGCCAATGGCAACAGCTCGCCCATCCATCCATCTGCGCTCGATGCCTCCTCCACACGACTCCATCCAAAGGCGCCACACCCGTCGCTCATCCCACAGTACCTGGTCCGCCACCAAAAGCACCGCAACCCGCCGCAACATCTCCCGACGAACGGATAGCGAGAAAGCGAGCGCTAGCAGATCATATCCGGCAAAGCGAACAGACCAAGGTCAACCCAGCAAAACCCGGATCTGCCCTGCAGAAGCGATTTTGGAAGAATGTACACGTAAAAGAGGATGGCGATGGTGGACTACAAGTACTCCTTGATACAAGGCCTGTGCGGACAGCGGACCGACGAATCTTGACACTCCCGTATCGCAAACGTGCGCTCGCAGCGGCCATTGCACTAGAGTGGGAACAGCTAGTCTCCGCGCAGCAGGCTCTCAAGCAACACTATGTCCCGATGACATCGCTCACATCACGAGCTATTGACATTCAAGAAGCGGACAAGACTGGCGAGACAAAGGTGCGAGAGCAAGTTGTCCAGATGGTTCTGCGATATCTCAGCACCGATACGCTGCTCTGCTGGGCGCCGGAGGTGAACATACATGAGAACTTCTCCATGCAGTACGAGGGGCCCAAGAAGAACCTTCGGCAAAGGCAAAAGGAGGCTGCTGAGCCTATCATTGCCTTCTTGACCACGCATGTGTTTCCCGGCGTCGAGATCGTGCCCGTGCTGGGAGCAGACAGCATTATGCCGGTTCCCCAGCCGCCCGAGACACTCAATGTCATCCGCAGCTGGGTCTCTGATCTTGCGCCGTATGAGCTTGCGGCGTTGGAACGAGGTGTGCTGGCGACGAAAAGTTTGCTCGTGGCAGTGCGATTATTGGTGGAGTGGAGTCAGGAGTGGAATCATTTGCAATCAGTGAAGAAGGAGAAGTTCGGCATAGATGAGGCGATTCATGCGGCGACGATAGAGGTCAAACACCAGACGGAGCAGTGGGGCGAGGTTGAAGATACCCATGATGTCGAAAAGGAGGATTTGAAGAGGCAGCTGGGAAGTGCCATTCTGCTTGTCAGCTAGAAGTGTCCATACTGTACAGTCATGAGTTGGAGTTACAGCCTGTGACCACACACCGTGCGCACTGACTGCAATAGAATCTATTGTATCCGGTCTTGTCTTGAGGATGTTATGTTGCTAGTGGATCTCAACGGCACCTTCCTAAGCTAGATTGAGTTCAGCCAAGGCCAGTGGAGAAGTGAAAGTCTACCTTACCACGACAACCTAGAAGCATCTCAAGCTAAACCCCAATCACTCCTCCACCTTTCATACTGAGAAACTCATTAAACCGTCATACGAGAGGGACCACAGGACTCAAGGATCTAGGACTTACACACCGAGGAGCAGGAAAACCACTCTCACCGATCCCCAGCACAATGCCCAGCCAAGCATCCTCCGCTCTAGCAGACCTCTTCATCCGCCTCGGAGCCGCCTTTCCCGCCGACGAAGACTCCTACATCGAGCGTTGCGTCTACGACCAAATCCACACCGCCGCCGCCGAGTGCCAGAACGTAAGCTACGACGAGACTACCATTGCCGACCGGCCTTGTCTCTGCGTAAAACCAGCCGGCGCCTCTCAGAAACATGTTATGCTCTTCTTCCACGGCGGCGGCTACAGTTTCGGATCACCAATGAGCCATCGCAAACTGACGGCGCACCTGGCGAAAGCGTGTAATGTCACTGCTATATCTGTGGACTATCGGCTTGCACCTTACCCGGCGCCACTGGACGACTGCGTAGCTGTGTATCACGCTTTGATCCGAACCTTGGGCTATGCGCCAGAGAACATCGTTTTGGCAGGCGACTCGGCGGGAGGCTCTCTGACGGCAGCAGTGTGTCTCGCGGCGGCGAAGAAGGACCTGCCCATGCCGGGCGCCAGTGTCGCTCTGTCTCCTTGCTACGATCTGACGCATTCAGGGGAGACGATGAAGACGAATGCGGAGGTGGATGTGTTGCAAAGTATGGAGTTTTGCAAGAATCTTGCGCAGCGATATACGGCCGGAAAGGCGTCGGCGGACGATCCCTTGGTGAGTCCGATCTTCGCGGAGCTAAAGGGATTGCCGCCGCAGTGGATTTCGTGTGGTGGATACGACATGTTGTTGGATAATGGAACGAGGTTTGCGGAGAAGGCGAAGAAGGCGGGTGTGGAGGTCGTATTGGAGGTGCAGGAGGGGCAACAGCATGTTATGGAATTTATGGCTGGCAAGGCGGAGGAGGCCGATGGCAGTATTCAGAGAATAGGGCAGTGGGTCAGGCAGAAGATCGGTTCATGAGTGATGTACGCCCAAGATATGGGTGCTGGCATGTTCATGAAACGCGACAGTGCACGGTACACACATGACTATCTCGCATGTCTTGCTTGCTTACCTATCTGACACGTCTTGCCGAGTTGCCTGCACGACTATACGGCATGGCTATTTACTTACCGTTACGTTGTTCGAGCATGTCTGCTACATTATCCATACGACCACGTAGCAGGTCGCGCTGACTTCCCGATACATCAGCTGTACGGCTATTTGGCCGTTCTGCTACTTTGCCTGCACGCTTACCTGAACGCCTTCTTAGCACTGCCCGGCTGGCACATTAGATCTCTGGCTTCTGGGGGACTGTATTTCGACTGACAGCTTTCGTGTGCTTGTTGTGCATAATTCTTGCCCCCAGCGACACCGCAAAATTCATTTTCCTGAAGCAACTGGCGTTGTGCGTCCAACATCTCCGTCATTCTCCCACCCGACGTACTCAACAGAGAAGCAGAAACACCACACAAACATCTCTTCTCTTCAAAGAAACAGCAGGATACAACACACTTAGCCTTTAATCCCCCACTCTCAATCATTATTCTTCGAGCATTCAGAAAACCACAATGTATTCGAGAAGCAAAGCCCTCAACGCCAGCGGGATTTGTCCTCGCCGGAACTCGACCTCGAAGGCGATTATATCGCGGATGCGTCGCGAATTGGTCCCGTACGCGAAGATGCCGGCGCCGGGAAGATCAGGAAGCCCGAACAGTTCGGTCATTCGTTTGACCGAGGAGGTATGAGGCACCGACGAGAAAGCGACCGGCTTCCACGGCGTCAAGGCGTATTGTGGCACGCCTCTGAACTTCATTGTCTCGGTCGGACCGGCAACGTATGCAGTCTGGCGCAGACTGTGGGACGCCATGGTTTCTTGGTAGATTTCCTGCAGCAACTCTTCCTCGAATTCGGCTCCCGTCCGCCATATGGACTTGATGAAGCCAGCGGCGTTGCGAACTGGTCGCACGTATGGTATGTGCGTATAGGAGTTGTGCTGGATGTGGAGGTCGAGAATGGCGAGAACTAGCACGTAGCACGCTTCGAAGTCGCCTTCCTCTCCGAATGAATTCTCTTGTTTGGCAATTTCGTAGTCGCGGCCGACATATTCTGCCAGGAGATGAAGTGAAGCCACGGAGGCCTTGCGATCAACCCATATGCCACGCTTCGAGACCCAGCAGCTTATGATCTCGAGCACTTGTCTGACCGAGGGGTCGTGCAGCTCCAGCTGATCGACGAGGACGTATTTGCTGTGCGTGATCCGCTCGATCTCGGCGTTCATGCGGCTGGTGCAGATGGTCTTGAGAAAGCAATCGACAAAGTTTCGCATGTTCTTGCTCACGTGCCGAAGTATACTGACCGTCGCAAGGTCCACGTGGTCGATAATTGCCAGAACGAGCTCGTCTGGCCCGTGGAAAGCGGGAAACACCGCATTGTTGTGCCCGTGGGCTTCTGCGACCTCAGACGAGACGAATCCCTCGTCCTCGAGCGACCCGTCCGTTGCCGCTATCGACCAAGTATCGTCTTCTCTGCCTTCTGCTGCCGCGCCTCCTACCATCTCTTCTGGTGATTGTGTGGGAGTGATGTGAAATGTACTTACAGCTTGGAGGAACTCGGTCGCTGGCTTCCTTGCGGCGAAACGGATTTGGTGCAATAGTGTTCGGTGTGTGAGCGTAGTCGGTGGGATTGTTTCGTTTGTTGCCGCGCTACGTGAAGCACAGCAGCGGCTAATCCTCGGACCTTCACATGCTCGTTACGCTGACGATTCAGGGGAACTCGAAGACTGCTCGGACACCGGGGCTTCACTGATCGATACGAAGCCTCAGACATCCGTCGACGTCAAGATCGTGGAGACCATATGCATGGAAAGAGGACGTATCGCAGAGGGCGTGCACACATGTTTCTTGGATTCGTAGAATAGGCTCGTCAGATCGGACATCGGCCGTGGGTGCGGAATGGACTTCATCGACGGCAGCGGAGGCAAGCCGAATTTCGACAGGGCTGGAATATGAGCATGATACCCGTGAGCCTACACAACCAAGTCTGCTTCCCCAGCAATGCGTTGGACTGCACAAACTCGAGCACATGCACCTGTAGGAGATAGAAATCCGTCGTGGGTCGCAAGGATTACAAGATGTCCATAAACGTCAGTAGCTTGAAAGTGCATTGAATGCAGAGGGTAAGACTCACTCATGTACACGGCATCGGAGCTGGTTCGATGGTGACATTCGCAGGTCACCAAGATGGTACTCAGTGGCAGGTGCGATGGGTATGATTGTGGTTTCAGCGCAAGGAGGTGCCCGGGGCTCAACATATCTTAACACCGCACACCATGATGCCACTGTCTGACACTCTTGCATCCCGGCCAAACCAGACCTTCATCATATCTTTCACCCAGTCTTTGTCGGCCGCGCTCCAGGAGTCGAGTCCCATATTCCGTACATCGTCGCCATTGAGCAAGATCTCTTCCTCTGCAACGCCTTCTTCCGTATCATCGTCTGCATCTTCAACAGAACTCGCCATCGTCCGGAATATGCCTTCGGTGACTCTTCGGAAATATGCAACAAGTAGCGTGGCGGCAGCCCTTGCATACTCTGCATCTGTAGCTTCGGGTCCATCGCCGCTGTCAGAAGACAGTCCTCCCAAATCAGGCATATCGAACAATAGCTCCTCGTCCGCCTTGAACTCCTCATTTTCCCACGCGCTCGCATCGCCCGCTGACGCCCACCACATGAAGCCCCGATATGCCACTGATGTCCAGGTGGGCGCTTCAACGGCTTCTGAGTCGCCCCAATCCGCAACTCCAAGATCGTATGTGGAGGCGGTAGTGTTCCCTCGCTCGAGCAGCGGTCTCTGATCACTGTCAGGCTGACTACGCATACTGCCGTTGTCTGTGAATGCTCCACCGATCTGGGACCGCAATCTCTTAAGCTCGCGTTGCAGCAATTTCCATCGCCGTAGGTCGCGTTGGGTAGCCTTCACTATTCTCCCATCCGAAGTCTGCAGTGCTGGCCCACGCTGGGCAGGAGCAAGGCGGGACGGCATATGGACCTTCAGATCCCACAGCTCTTTCTTCTCACCGAGTATGTCGTCCGTCGTGTGAGCCAGCCAGCCGTTGCTATCTTCACTGCCCGGCAAAGTCGGTATGTCATGAATGCCAACGCTGAAGAGCGGCAACGGTCGTAGTAAAGACTCAGCCTCGGCTGGCAGGCTCTCGCTCAGCGCATGAGGTATTGTGGCAAGCACGGAGGTCATGTATAGTACGTTCCCAGCGTCCTGCACAGGCACTCTGCCCATCACCAGTACTCTCTGCCTCGCGAGAGCTGCCCGGTGGAGGGGGAACAGAAGCGGACCAAACAGATCGATCACTTCCGGTGCAGCGAGTGCTGGGTGATCCTTGGGCCATAATTCCTCAAAGTTGTTGAGTCCAGCCAGTGTGGCTTCCGATTGTGCACGCTTCCTCTTCTTACTCCCGGCCGTACTGCTGTCACCTGTATCCTGACTCTTGTGCTTTGACCAGAACGACCCAAGAGCTCCAGTATCACTGACATCTCCGACCACATTCCTCGCCAATATTCTCAGCTCTTCCGCATGTAGCCACACCTGTCCCAATGCTCCATGTTGAGATACCAGCACTCCCACGGCCGCGAAGTTGGCATTGCGATGCGCCGCGTCTGCTTCTCCTCTCACGAACACACTTGCACCCACGTATTCGCCATGACGAAAGTACACTAGATCTTCGTCCACTGAGTGTAGGCCAGAGGGCAGGCTTCGGTATTCGACGCCGTCCAGGTCGACATCGGAGAGAGCGCGTTGCCAGGTAATCGTGTAGCTGATGCTGCCAGTCAGCCGCCGTGAATCACTTCGAACAGCTGTGCAAATACTTACTTACCCTTTCCTTTGGTCAAACACAACAAGAAAGATCGCGACCAGAGGTGGAAGCTCCATCGCGAAAGGTAAGAGTGATGTTAAGTGAGGTCACGTAGAATAGAAGTGACCTGCAAGGTGTGCACGGTGCACGCTGTGCACAGCTGAAATTCTCCGAATGCTTACAACACGAATTTAGCTAAACTTCTACGAATTATTACAACACAACTATAGATCCTATAGATAAGGCGTTAAAGGAGCTAGAAGAGGCAGAGGTAAAGAATATTTTACAAGTCGCAGATAAATAGGGGATCTACTATAGTACTTTATCTCGTCGATAGAATAGAGTAACTAATTCTCGAGCCGAGCGTAACGAGAACGTATCGATTTTATCACACTAGCAAGAGCGCACTCTCGTCGCTTATATCGACACCCTTACACGCAGAGGCATTCTACCGACACCGGCAATAGTTCTTACCTTTGCTAAGGACATTGCAGGTCGCCTACTATACCCTTTATAGGTCTCGCGATTCGTAACTCGGCATAGCAAAACTATTAATTCTAAATACCTTAATCCACTAGATAAGAAGAGGAAACAGGCCGACTTAGAGCATTAATATTAGTCCTACTTCGACCTCCTTAAAGAGAAGCAAGAGAAATACAATATAGAGCTGCATAACGTATACAACATAGACGAGAAGGGCTTTATAGTCGGCATGCTTTAAAAGAGCCGGAGAGTCTTTATAAGGGCTTACTTCGATAGCACGCGGTTTATTAGACACTTATATAACGGTAATCGCGAGTAGATTACGTTAATAGCGTGTATCTATGCTAATAGATCCTTACTACTACTATGCCTTATTTATAAGGCTAAGACCGGAAATATTTAGTCCTTATAGCTACAGGATTTTAAGGACATTTATAAAGCGTTCTTCGCGTCCTTACCGAACGGCTAGACTAACAACAACCTCGGATTATACTAGATAAAGAGGGTATTCGAGCCCTTTATACGCGAGAAGTGCGGAAGGGGCTATAGGCTCCTTGTTATTAATAGCTATAGCTCTTATATTAACATAGCGTTCTTAGACCTCTGCGTGCAACACCGCATTCTTATAGCTGTCTATCTACCTTACTTAACGCACCGTCTGCAGCCTCTTAATATCGGTCTTGTTGTAGGGCAAACGATGCTA
>AFIR01000668.1:0-46727 GCA_000223685.2 Zymoseptoria pseudotritici STIR04_4.3.1
GGGGGGGGTTGCGCGAGCTCGAGCGTAGATGCTTAGTCGCTCCGGCTAGTGAGTTAAGTAAGAGCTAAAGTCGGCAGGCTGGAATTGCATATGTAGGAAGAGGAGCAAAATCAACCAGTCACAGTCTGACAACATTCCTGGCCCGCCACTGATGCCATCACCACACTTCCAAGCAAATCGCTTTACCGCAATGCCCGTCATGAGGACATTGAAAACGTGACAAGTGGTGACTGGGACGGCAGGGACGGGATATGATCGTTGCATTGACGACGTAATTTTATTGCAACTATCATGCAGCATTCTACAGGATTCCAGGTCGCCATTATAATTCTGATATTTCTGTAGCAGTCCGCAGTCCGGATTGTTCTCGGCCTGATCTGGCTGCAAAACCATATCAAAAGACGCTGTTGAGATCGCGTCTCCACAACACCACGCAAGATTCGCTGGTGCATCAACTTGCAAAGGAACAAAGGGCCCAAATCTACCGTCGGATCGTCCCCATCAAAGTACCTTCTCTCCTCTCCGTGCCCTATGACTCGTCGCCTTGTCCACTACTCGAACGCTTCCAGGTTTAACAAAGCCAGACCCACTTCGAGCTCAGCTTCTTCTTCTTCTCGCTCGAGCTTCAATCTTGCTTCCTCTTCGAGCTCTTTTTCTGCTCTGATCTCCGCGCTCAGCTTCAGCAGGGCGGAAACTTCGCCGAGTTCGATCTGGGCTCGATTCCCGAGCTGTACTTGTCCGTCCTCTGGATTGGTCTTCTTCGTGTCCCTGTACTGGCTTAGCAGAGCCTCGCCGAGAATTAGGTTCTCCTCCCACAGGTGCAGATGCGGCGCCTGGCTCCTGACCATAACCTTGAGTCCATGTCCCTTCAACACATCCGCCACATCTCTGAGCTTCGCACGTCCAGAGCTCTGAAGGTTGCGGCACTGAACCTCCATTCGATCCATCGTGTGAGGTCCTAATTCGAGGTCTGCACCCACCTGGAGATTAACGTATGTATCCTGCCCACGATCCAGCTGCGGGTGATGCTTCCAGAAGAACTTGAAGAGCTCTATGTTGTGACTGAACTCCCACCTGCTGGAAGGATCCTCGACTGGACACGAGATTGTCAGATCCTCGAGACCCCGATCCTGCAGTCCACTTAGCGTATCGAGGATCTGTGGCACGTCGGCATGAAAGGCGTAAGTGTGGTACCGCAGCGACTTGAGACTGGAGGGAAAGAAGTCTTTGTTCGGAGAGACGAAGTGCGGAGACAGGTAGAGAATGTCGTCGCGGTCGCGGGCATCGAAAGCGAACAGCGCTTGCTCGTCGATTTCGAGGTGCATCAAGCTGCTGAAATCAGCCAGAGAGCCGATCGAACCTTCCGAGTAGGTAAAGACCTGTCCACGCTTCGTCGAATCAATCACCCGAAGAGTCTCGAGGGGCATGCTTTTGGCTGTCTAGGGCTTCTCGAATGGTCGTGGCGTTAACGGGCGGGATCGGGTCGTCAAAATTGTACACTTTTCGCACTTGATATGTGAAATGCTTGAGGGCACAACACCCTGCGACAACTGTCTTCATCCAGCGCGGATCGAGCATAAAGTCGATCAGCTCGAGCGATGTCACTCTGCTGGGAACGGCCTCGAACTCCGGAATGTTCTGCTGCCAGGACGAGGTCATTTTCATGAAGCTCGCCTTGACCGATCGCATCGAAGGGATGGACATAACGCTCGCCAAAGTGATGGGCGAGGTGTTATGGAGCGTGCAGTGCTGCAGACTCTCCAAGACCGACATTCGAATCGTTGAGATCCCCTCCTGCGATAATCGCTGAGCCTGAAGCTCTTCAAACATCGTGCCCACCAGCCGTTGCATACAACTCAGTCCGCCTCTGTTTTCCCAAGGATGCGCGCAAAAGGTATCTTGTTCGAAGTTGACAGCCAGCTCTTTCACATTCGGTGCCAGCAACACCAGGATCGCCGCATACGCTGCTTGGCAGCGCGAAAGCCGGAGAACGTACATGATCTTCTCGCAGAGCTCTCGCTCTCCCAAAGTCTGTATGAGCGTCTGACGAAGGCCTGGAAACACAGCTCCGTCTTTCACCAGTTCTTGACCGCCGTACGAAGTGCAACCGTGGATATCAACGTCCAGCTTGCGAACATGTTCTTGGAGATGCGGGGCCTCGCACAGAGTACGCGCGATCTGATGCTTGTCTTTGTACTTGTCGTTCACCAGATAGCGAACATCTTTGAAAGCGATGTTCTCGTACAGAATAGGGCTGACGATGGAATGGAGGCGCTTGCAAACGAGTGAGAGGCTGCAGTAGAGTCGGTAAGATATGCTGTATGGGTGTCGGTTCTTGGCTTCGTGCGGAGTCCATGTTGGTCTGGGAATCAAAGAGTTGATGTAGATGATGAGCTCGGTCGGTAGATCGGGGAGAGAGCGCATCGTTTTCGATGTTACCGGGTTGTCTTCGGGCGTTGCTAGCATAGCGTCGTCTTGTCGAAGGGCGTAATAGTTAGTAGCCTTATTCGGGAGTTCGTGAAGGAAGACTATCGTAGTTAGTAACCGAGCGTGGCGACAAGGTAGTTGCTCCTCTTGCTTAACGTGCTGCGGAGTCAAGTTCCTGGACCGCTCTCTAACGTGCGCGTCTTGTGCACAATTTCTAGAGAAGCTCGTGGCTCCTCTTGGAACAAGAACGAAATTCGCCGAGAGTTCACCAACGTGAGCAGATTGCGACGCAGATGTCCAAGAATGAATGTCGAAGGATGAATTGTTCTGGAAGAAAGTCAAAGGTCAACAGCTAGCCAGTCCGCCTGTCCGCTAGCGTCGAAACGATTCACGTACACTAGTACCCCATCTGACATGTGATCGTCGGGTTCACCCCGGCCACGAGCGTGCACTAGCACCCATGCGCTGCTCCACATGTGGCCTGGACATCGCTATATAGTCGTTCGAGGGTTGTAGTTGATGATGTGTGTATAATGTAACTTGGTAACGGATGTCAAGTAGTGCGTAAAAGGATTCCGTTATCCAAAGGGGATGCACAAGAACACATCTACGGATTACAGGAAATAATTTGATTTTCCTCCTTTACGTACTGGCAAAGAGCAAACCGCGCTTGCTTCTTATGCTTAATGAATATCCAGCCTCTTCTCCTTCCTTCTTTTCGAAGTTTGCGCTGCACTACAAAGCCTTTCGAAGTGGCAGACTGTGGCTTGCGGTCACAGTAAGATACAATGATCATTGCGATCTTTTGCAGCGTACTTCTCTCATCCTGTAGACCATCATTATGACTGCCTCTAGCCAATTTCATTTAGACTACACGAAACTCGGCCAGAGTGGACTTCAGTTCGAGATTGCCTAGTTCGCCGCGCTTGGAAGCTTAGTGATCTTGACACGACTTCGTCACGAACGAGAACAAAGAGGCTTTGTGTCAATGACGAAAACGAATCCTGTAGTACAGAATGCTTTCGTTTCATTGCACAGCGGACGCGGCTTGCAGTGCTGCTATCTTAGCCCTTGCTATCATTTCAACCCTGTAGGACTCAACTCGACTCTTCTCTCATAGAAGAACGTGCAGGGCAAACTTTGAATCACCATCTCTTCTCGAACCCTCCACGAGGCTACGATCCTAGCGGCTACTATGGCTGTACCTGAATGTCAAGCCTACAACATCAAATTCCCAGACTCTCCCTTCTTGAACCGAGACCCGACTCTATCCTCGTGGACGCTCCAATAACCCAGGCTCTCCAGGCAGTGATTCACTGAAGAGACCTCCAAAATCGCGGTGGCGCCGCAATGCCGCTAAGGCGCTCGCTGCGGCTGCACGATCTTGTCTGTCCTTCACCAGAACGATTTCCAGGCACTGGCAGGAGAGGACGGCGAAAGAACGGTTCAAGAACAGCGGGAGCGATATTCTCTGCAAAATGTATTATGTTTTTATTGCAATGCCAAAGCAAGATTTGCTGTCTCCCTAACTGAAATCTCGAAGGCCCCCAATCCTGCCCCTCTCAGTCTGTTTCGGTGATCCCTCTCTCCGCAAGGGAAAAGATCGATTGTACCGCTGTACTTTAAAGCACACCGTTCACAACCCTACAAAGATCCGCCAATCTTCGCCAGGTGCCCATTGAAGCGTTTGCCCGTCAGCCTTGCCCGGTTATGATCTCTGACTTGCCGGACCACGTCCTTGCCCTCTCGGCTCTCGCCTAGACAGGAGTGCAACTCCTCGTCGCCTAATTGCTGTCATCCTCCCCAGATCCCTCGTTGAGGTCATGTGGGGACATGTCTGACTCGAAACCCGCCTCGAGCTCGGACTCGACTTCTTGCTTGTCCACCAACTCTGTGCCCCGGAGGATGCCCATCAGGTCATCGCCGAACACAAACTCCTCCTCTCCTAGCTGCGAGAGGGAGAGCTGGTACTCAATGACGCTCATCACACCACGGTCGCGGAGTCTCTCGGCAGTTTCCTTGAGGCTCGGGTATGCGAGTGGTTGCAGATCTCGAAAGCATAGCTCCATTCGATCGTACAGAAAATCGCCATTCCAGAGCTTGACGCCGCACCGCACGCCAACCCCAGGCATCCGACCGCGATCCAGTGCTGGCTCATCCCGAAGCAGCTCGAAGTACTCGCCGTTCAAACCGAAGTGAGTCCAACTATGCGAGTCCTCCATTGGGCACGACACAGTGAGGTCGTTGAGCTGTTGGTCTTGCAGAGAGCTGAGCGCGTCGAGGATGTCCGGTATTGCCTCGGCTGAGGCATAGGTGTGGTACTGGAGCGAAACCAGGTTTGGAGGGAAGAACTGGGACTTCGGTCGGAGAAAGGGCATCGCGTCCCACGACGTGGGTCCGCAGCCGAATAGCGCCTGCTCGTCGATCTCCAGATAAGCTAACTCCGAGAACGTAGACAAGGAGCCGAAAGCTTGATCTGAAAGCCGGAACACCTGTCCGCGATCTGTTGAGTCGATGATGCGCAAAGTCCGCAAGGAGGCTCGGTGACCGTCGATGGCCTCTCTCAGAATTCCCCTCCCCACCACGGGCTGATTGTTCTGCACTCGTAGACTGCTCTGCACTTCGTATGTCAGACTCTCCAAGGTGCGACATTTTGCGATGAGAGTCTTCATCCAGTTCGGTTGCTCAAATGTGTCCGAAAGATGAAAAGTCGTCACTCCACTTGATCCAGCCACGGAGTCTGCATCGTCGATCTGCCACCTGGGGTTGGCGCTCAGTAAGCCAGCTTTGACCGTTCGCAGCGACGGTATCGACATGATCCTCGCAAGAGTCATTGGACTGACGTCGAGTAGAGAGCACGTCTGCAAGTTCTGCATTCCCATCTCTGGAGCCGATGTAACTTGCCCCGTGGCCTGTGCCTGCGCCTGAGCCATCGCAGCACGAAGGTCACGGAACACCATCCCAACAATCTTCTGCATGCAGTTCGTTCCCACGACGTGACCGTGATGTCTGAAAAAGGACTCGTCGTCCCCCTCCATCGATAGCGCCCTTGTCTTCGGTGCCAGCAACATCACAATAGCCATGTATGCAGCCTGACAGCGCCACTCAAGCGCGTGGAGGATGATGTCGCGCAGCTCAGCTCCTGCTCCGCTTTGCGCAAGCAGTATGCGCAAGCGCGCCTCGTCAGGTACCGGGCCCTGGCTCAGGCTGCGGAGAGAAGAGCAATGCTTGATGTGAATTTCGTGGATAGATCTCCTCAAGTGTGGCGCTTCGAACAGCGTGCGCAAGAAACTGTGCATGTCCACATGGCCGCCTTGAGATCCATCCCGTCCGACCCGATAGGGATTTCCATCAAAGGCGACGAATTTGTAGAGCTCTGGCTGGACTATGCGATACAGATCTTTGCAAGTGAGCGCAGCGTTGAAGTAGGCTGAGTATGAAGCACTGTGCGGGGGGTAATCTCCTGGGCCGACCATCGGGACAGGTCCATCTTCGGAAACGAGGGAGAGAATGTTGGCGATGGTCTCCTCGGGGAGATCGAGCAGTGTAGTCATCGTTTCGGCTTGCTGGATGTTGCGTTGAGGCAGTATTGACTCTACTTGCTTCGACTCGAGGTAGTGCGCGGGTGATTGAGAAGACTTGAGTCTTCGTCGAGCCTTGATATGCGCTGCGCCGGCAATGCGCAAAAGTTTCTCGAGGATGGCGAAGATGTGCAAGTCGAGGTGTTGAAGGAGTAATGTTCATTCCGAAAAGAAAGTTGAAAGTCAACAGCCAGCCAGCCCACTAGCGCCGAAAAGCCGCAGTTCACGTACACTTTTGACATGTGATCATCAGATTTTCTCTAGTTGCCAAGATCATCCAGACTTTCCAACTCGCAAAGTCCTCCGGTACGCATCTCGTCAATGGCCAACGCGGCAGCGTTGTCTTGATCGATCTCGCAGAAGGCTTTTTGCTCCGCTCTTCTCGGTGTGAGCATGGGAAACCATTTAGCTCTTCTCCAACGCTTACTTGCTCTTCTCAATGCTGCGAAACTACCAGCGACGTAGGCCATGTGCTCACAGATCCTGTATTGATCCCAGGTCGCCCAGGCTTCGATGTCGTCGTTAGGACCTATAGGTTATTGTGCGTTCCTACAAGAGCCACGCTTCGGCAGAAGAAATCAGCAGAGTTGAAGGTATAACATCAGGGATGGTGGATATACAATTTCCTCCAACATTCTCCACAAGATGAGGACCTGTATCAGTGGAGGTTCTGTCGAACGTGGCGCTGGAGGAACCAGCCTGGCTGATTGCTGTTTGCTCGGCAAGGACTCATGCAAGTCTCCCGAACCTTCGCTCCCTCGCTGAATCATATTTGCGGACTCGTAGAGCGCTTCCAAATATGGGAGCTCTCACTGTCTTGTCGTTGGCTTCACTGGCGGAAGGCTTAAAGATGCGTGAGGAGTCCATTGACTCGACAGTGTTCTCCCGGGCCACAACCCTCACGAAACCACATGCAGCTCCTCCCACAAGCCCCTCCCCTCCTCTCCCTCGCCTCTCCCCCACGGTCCAACCCACTCCTCCACAACCCGCACACTGCTTTCCTCCGCCGGCCCATCAGCCAACCAAACCGCAAGCTCAAAGTCTCTCTTCCGTCTCGCCTCCTCGCTCCTCCACACTCTCTTCCACACTTCCTCCCCAAGATGACTCTCCATTCCCTCCTTCCAGCTGGAGCGGAGTAGGCCGCGCTCGTATTCTCGCGTGTGCTGCCAGAATGGGTATGGTTTGCCCAAGTTATCGGGCTTATCGGAGCCGTCGCCGGAGCTGGGATCGGGTGGATAGGCTGATGCGAAAGGTGGAGAGAGGCGAATTCTGCAGTCGAGAAGGCAGGGTGGGGAGATGGCGTACCAGAGGGGAGAGAGTAACTGGTGTTCCCCAGTCGATGAGGGCTGTGATGAGTGGATCGCTGGCGATGGTGGGTTCAGTGGCAGAGGCTGACTTTCGTTCGGATGTCGAGATGAGAATGTTTCCCTCGTGGAGATCGGCATGGCGAAGAACAATGCCCTCTTCTTCCTCCTCGGGTTTGAAGACAGAGGGTAGAAGAGCAAGCAGGCGATGAGCGAGGCTATGCGTTTGCAGCGCGGCGTCGGCGTGTGGTGTACCCTTCGACCGCGGCTCGAGGGGATGGTTGGTGATGAGCCGGAGTCGGGCGGCGAGCCAGTCGTGGCTGTTCTTGAATGGTCCTCGACGGGCAATACTATCTTGCTGACCGGACAGGGTCGGGCCTCACGAAAATCGACAGGAGGCGACGGGACCGATGTATGGAAAAGCAGGAGAGCCAGAAGAGCCAGAAGAGTTGCTGTCCTCCGAAGGAGGGTAGAGTCTTCCGATCATAGGAGATTCGAAGCGGAGGAGCAGAAGCTCAGCCTGATACCTCGCCAATTACCTCACCACCTCCGCTTTCTGCGGAAACTCCAATCCCAGCCACACATCAGCCAACTCCGTCCCCGGCATAAAGTCCATCAATATCCATTCAAAGCCCAGCGAATTTTGATTACTGGCATCATAAGCCACCACTTCCGGCACAGGAATCCCAGTCCTCTCCTTGACGAGTCGGATCGTAGCAACTTCACTCCTCGGCTTCCGGCCCGGGTCGACGGGCAGGCAGACCTTCATTATCCACTTGGCGGGAGACCTGGCGGGAGCTTCGACGGTGTAGAGAATATTTGTACCGCCGCGTTCGTGCAGAGTGACTGTGTAGGGCTCTGATGTTAGGAGATGGAGGTGCTGGCGGCAGAGGGCTTCGATTTGGGAGATGGAAGGTTCGGCGGACCAACGGGGCGTGAGGTTTCCGAAGACTTCTGGCTCTCAGATGAGGCCGTATTGCGTTGGTATAGATGTTGAGTCCATGATGAAAAGAGTACAGTGGGTTGAAGAAAGGAAAGATGGAGATGTGAAATTGAGCGGGACCGAGGCACAAGGTTGGAAAAAGGTATGAGAGAGAGCGAAACGGAACTGGATCTGAACAGCAGTACATGTCCAGACCTCAAACTGTTGCTTACCAGAACGATAGCAGATGAGAAATCCTAACTCAAATCGCCTGGTCCTGGTCCGAGGTTTCCAAGACTATTTTCCATCGTGGATATCAAAGTACGTCGACGGCTCATACAAAGGCAGCAAACGGAATGAACAAGGCGGCGGATGATAGAGGCGAGGTGGTGGTCAAGGTGATGTGCAGTGGTGGAAGGAGGAGAAGAAGTCTTCCAAAAGAGAAGTGGCCAACAAAAGTCAGTCTGTCTCTGCCAAATAAAATTTAAAAGGCGTGGCCATCAATATTTGACGACCTACTTCCATGGCTCTGAGAGCTCCTCTCGCCTGTCACGGAGGAAAGGGTAAGTAGGTGCCCAGGTGGGCGAGCAGGCAGTCGGAGAGAAAGAGGTGAGACAGCAAACGTCATGGCATTTGCATCGTGGCAATGACTTCAAGCTACAATGCATTCCTAATCAGCAGGCAAGAAGTCCGCTCTTCCTTCTCGTGCTTCAAGGCTTCTGCGTACTCCCATTCCAGTAGCTCCATGTTCATCGACCCAACTCCAATGACCTGCTTTGTCCGACTCTTCGATCTCTTCTTCAGGCCAAAGCCTTCCTTAAAACTTCATCTTCTTCCCACCCCTCGGCGTCGCCTTCGCACTACCCTTTGGCGTCGCCTTCCCACCACTCTTCGGCGTCTTCTTCTTCTTTGCGATCCCGTTCATCATCTCCTCACCCGTCAAGTCAATGACACTCCCACCACCAATCGGCGTGACAGCCTCACTAATCGTCCCTGGGGTCTGCAGCTCGACACCCGTCCCACCCAACATTTGCGCCCTATCCAGGTCCATCGCTGCCTCCCTCTCCCTCTCCGCCATCGTCTCATCCCACTGCTGCTCGATCCTCTCCTTCTGCATCTCGACCTCCCTCTTATCCGCAGGATCCACTTCCCATCTACCCACGCAGCCGTGGCATTCGATGTAGAATGCTTGAGTGACCCGCCCGAAATTCAGGAGTCCGAACTCCGGCAACTCGTGGCCGACGAGGTTCGCTTTGTCCCAATCCAGACAGTCCTCGCAGTATCCTGCCTCGCACCAGCGGCAGCGGAAAATGACGCCGCCCGCATCGGAAGTCTTGGCACCACAATCCCGACAAGCGTGCTGAGTGCAAGTGAACGTCCAATTCTTGCTGATGCCGCCTGTCAAGCTGCCTTCGGGGATGCAGTGTTGGTGGATGACGCGAGGACAGCGAGTGCAATCGAGGAGTTCGCCGCGCTTGCTATCGGGACCCACCCAACACGACTGGCAGAATTCCTGGTGGATGATGGGCTCCCTCTTCTCCCGCTTCGGAGATGCGAGACGTGGGTCTTTGCCAGCGAGAGTGGGCACGGCTTCCCAATCCGCGCAAAGGAGGGAGTTCTTGTCGATCATGAAGCCGTCGATTTCGACGGTGGTGTTCTTGCCCACGCGGCGGTCGGCGCGGGTGAGGTCTGTTGGGAGCGCGGCAGCGGCTTGAAGGGCTTTTTGGTGCTTTTTCCCGTCGAAGATGGCGGTTTGAACCTTTTCCATGGAGGAGAGCCAGGTTTGCTCATCGACGGCAGGGGTTTCGATATCAGTACTTGAGGTGGGGGCCGCGGTGGTGTCGAAGGGCTGGTCTTTGCATTTTTGAAGGGTGGTGGCCCAGTCCCAATTCAACAGTTCACTGACTTCAATCTGCGGACGAGCGAGAGTCTGCGCACCGCGACGGATGAGGGATTGCAGCGAGGCGGTGTCGAGGTGAGGAGCGTCGTCATCGTTGGCGACGGCAGTGTTGGGAGAGCGACGCTTGCGTTTCTTGTCAGCATTGTTTTCCGAGTGCAGATTGCGCATGCTCTCGGTGATCTTCGCAGAGAGGTAGAGCTTCTTGCGGATGCGGCCTTGCATTTGCTCTTCAACAGTGCCCTGAGTGCAGAGTTTGTAGACGGTGACTTTGTTCTTCTGACCAATACGGTGAGCACGAGCTTCGGCTTGGAGGGTGACTTGTGGATTCCAGTCATCGTCGATGAAGATGACATCGTTGGCGGAGGTGAGGTTGATGCCGAGACCTCCAGCGCGAGTCGACAGCAGCATCACATTGCAGTCGGAACGCATGTCGTTGAACATGCGGATGCTGAGATTACGCTGGGCACGCGCGGTGCTGCCGTCAAGACGTGCGTGGCGGAATGGTGCATCGTGACTGTTGGCGCCTTTGAGATGAAGGAGCTCTTCAACCAAGTCGAGCGCACGAGTGAAGCCAGAGAAGATCAAGACCTTCTTCTTCTGCTTGACAACCAGTTCCTCCAACATTTTGTCCAACACGATGAACTTGGCCGAAGCGTTCATGATGTGATTGCCAATGTCGTACATGGGTGGAGCGGCGTGAGGCACCATGTACGGGTGAATGCACACCTTGCGCAGCTGCATGAGCAGATTCATCAACTTCTGCCAGGCGTTCTTCTTCTGCGTATCGGGCTCCTCTTCGACTTGTAGTGCTTCCTGCATGATGGCCTTGCTTTCCGCCCAGATATCGCTAGTATCCATATCTTCAGCTTTGCCCAGTGCAGCATTGGCCTTCTCCAGAAGCAGCATCTGCTCGTCATTCTGCTCTTGCTTCAATGCTTGCTCTTCCTTAGCCTTCGCATCGGTGAAGACGTCGTCGAGGGTGCCGTTATCTTTGGTCAAGAGGCGAGTGTACCAGAATCGTTGCATAGGCGTGAGTGGGACGAAGAGCACGACTTCCTCCTTCTCCGGCAGATCAAGGTTGACACCAGGAGTGTTCTTCATTCTCCGAATCATGATGAGCTCCAGCAGACGACGAGCATCGTCCATGAATGTAGTAGAGACAGTTCCTTTGGTCAGGTCGAATGCTTTGCGGAACTCATCCGCAGTGTCGATGGTGAAGACCTCCGAGAACAGCCAATGTAGGAGAGCCCACATTTCCTTGAGGTTGTTCTGGAGAGGTGTTCCGGTGAGCAACAAGCGATACTCTGCGCTGAGGCCGTGCAGAGCGGATGAGATGTCGGACTTCTCATTCTTGATCTTGTGACCTTCATCAAGCACACAATACCGCCAAACGAAGACTCGCTTGAACCACATCTGCTCCGCGGTGAAGGTCTCGTATGTTGTGACTACCAAATCCACGCGGTCTTCTGGATCGTGCGTCTTGTCGAACCTCGTCTTCTTCTCCAGCATCTCTTGCTTCAAGCGAAGGCGTTCGTTAACAGGTCCGTGGAAGCGCACCACATTGAGACCAGGCACCCACTTCCGTGACTCAGCGATCCAAGATGATAACACGCTGAGTGGGCATACCACCAGGTTTGGTCGATGCTCGCCTGTGGTCGGCTTGTTTTCCACGAGGTATTGGAAAAGAGACAGTGTCTGAAGTGTCTTTCCCAGTCCCATCTCGTCACCCAGAATAGATGACACACCATTCTCGTACATGTGGACGAGGAATGACAGACCTTCCAGCTGGTATGGCTTCATCACAGCTGTGACCTCCTTCGGCTGCTCGGTGAGATTGACATATGGATGCTCCTCAGGCTCGTCATTTCCAGCCATGGCATTGATGCGCTCGAGTTTGTCGATGTAGCTGTTTTCGGGGAGAAGAGGTTGGAAGTATGACTTGTTGGCTAGCAGGAAGGCGTCCCTCTTCGGCTTGGTGTATGCGGCGATGTCTGCTCGCACTTTGCCGCGCGCGGTCTCAGCTTTGACTTGCTTGGGGTGCGTGGTGTCGGATGTCAGCAAAGTCTTGCTGCGTTTGCCAGTTTTCGACTTGCGGTAAGACTTCTTCTTGGTGGTCGTGTGATCGACTGTTTCGTAGCTGACATTCGCTCGTCTGGAGCGTGGCGGGAGTTCACGAGGTTGGGCTGCTGTTCCACGCGGTACCGCATGGATGGTGTCCTCGGCCAGCTCATCCTCGCTCTCGTCGGAATCGCTGCGCATAGCGTTGTAGCCGTTGTATGGCTGCGGAGTGTCATCGAAGTCTGATGCTTTGGACGGAGAGTTTTCCGCGGTTGAAGTTGGTGACTCTGCGTATGAGACTGCCGCGGTACCTCGAAGGCGGTGACCAGCAGTCTCACGATCTGTTTTCCGAATTGATGCGGGCGATTGATGAGCGCCGAATTGGGCGAGCAAGTCGGAACTCGACATTCGGGGCAAGACTGGGACGAGCGGTGCGACCTTGCGCTTCTTGTGAGGTGGTGTTTCGGGGAGGGCGGTGAGGTCGATGGGGTCCATGTTTGCTGCCGATGCTTGAGCCGCAGCGTGGCCCCACTTTGCAGATATGTACGTTGCCGCTTTGGTGTGGACAGAGTGAATGAAGTCCAATCTGACTCACTGCTTTCACCCAAGGGATGAGGTCACCGCCGGCGGAAGTCGTGTCGATACCTCAGTGTCTCTTGCCGGAAGATGAGAGGACCGTCGATGCGTGTGATATCTGCCAATGTCGTCTGATTGCAATGCCCGCGATGATGTTCAATGTCGTTGTGTGGCAAAGCGATGGATCTTACATTTCGACAAACACGAAATAATCTCCGGGAAGACGCGACGGGATCGCGTTTTTAGCCGCGGCCACTTCAGGGATCCCGCATGACGCTAGTATGGCCTTATCCGGAACTCTATTTGACAGACAATTCGACTGAACCTCCCTCCTTGGTCCTGCTCAGAATGCACCGCATGGGTTGGAGTCTGGCGGCTTGGAGTGCGCAGTCTGCACCAGAATGTGGACATCCATCTCCAGAAGCGTTTTCTGACGCTGGTCCAGAGCAGCAAAAACGCTTTCGCTCCCCCAGAGACTACTCCCAACGACCGAAGTACCAAAGTACACGTCGGTGAAAACACGAGGAGAAGATCGGACGATGACATCGATAGAACGTCACGTCAAAGCTGCTGGCGGTCGACCAGAAACGTGCAGAATCCCAAAGGCTCACTTACGCAGCGAATCTTTGCTATTCGGATGAAATGAACCACTTTCATCAATGGAGAAATACAGAGAGTCAGTGCTTCATCGCACAATTGTCAGGTCAGGGATGTCGTGCAGGCATTTTCAGGGTCGACGGGCTGGGGTCAAGAAACGCTTCATTATCAACAGCCGTCAATTGCCCTGTTATTACTCCTTCACGGGTCTCCCGCTCATTGCCTCGCTACAAAACGAGCGACTTCGGGTCGTCGCTTACACATGAGCTACTTTCACTCCATTGACGAGACCGTCCCGCGTCTGAAGCAATAGGCTCTTAGTTCCAGGCCCGACCGTGGCGAACTACACAGGCGTTGTCAACGCGGACATGGTTCTGGCACGTGGCCTGCAAGGGTGGAGGTATCAACCTCGCTATTCTCTTCGGGTCAGCGCATCGGAGAGCAGTCCGCCACAGGTCTGTTGGCACGGGCATGCCAAGCGAGCCCTGTCGTCTGCATCCGGCTACTCAGGAGAAGTCGAGAAAGCAAGGCGTAAATCGCCGTCCAGAAGCATGATCGGAAAGATTTGGAGTCCAGACATTGGCGGAAGATCCTCAGCATCATTTCCGTTGTCTTTGAGAGTCCGAGACCTTTCGATGCCACACCCTCCGGACCCCAAAGATGGAATCAATCTTACATCCTCGTCAAAAGTGGAAGCCAGTACTGTCTCAAAACTCCACACCTGCGGATATATGTACAGCACCTCCTCCGGCACCCCTGCATGTACGCCTCTGTCTGTGCATTGGCTCAGGAACGGTGGGGTCCTACTCCCGGTTCCTCTCCTCCGAGAACGAATCTTGCAAGGCATCTTTGGGTGTGTTTGGAACCGTGGCACGGTGGAAGTGGTCGTTCGACCCATGCCTGGGGTTCAAGGCACGAACCGCATCTTCGAAAGACTGAACCTTTCGTAATAAATCCATACAGCACCCGGCTACAATCCTTGCGGTATGTGTCAATGGTATGATTTCCACAAACCGGGCCAGTAGAACTGACCACTTCAGCCTTGAACATGGCGGTGTCGGCTCCGGTCATTCGCGCTGTCTGTCGCTCTCCGACTGGCATATGGAGCATCCCTTCCCACATCTGTCCAGCGATCTCTTCCTCCTTCTTCTTCTTCTTCTTGAAAAGGGTACACGACCGGGACTATGCAGCTCACCCACCTCTTTGCCATCCTCTCACTGGCCCTGCCCGCCATCTCAGACGACGTCGAAGGCGTACGTCCTTTCCCCAGCCTCCCAACCCCTACTCACCCTCCCATCACTCACCCCTCCACCAAACGCTGACAGCCTGTAGAAATGCAGACTCATAAAAGGCACAACCGGCCTCTGCGACATCGTCTTCGAAGGCAAACCTCAAATCTGGCACTGCTACGCGGTGTGTATCTCTCCTCCCCACGACTTACTGCGGGAGATCTCGCCTGACGCTTCTGTAGCCCTATCCGTGTCCGCATAACGGCGGAAGATGTGAATTGTATGATGCGGTGTACCCGTATGCGGATTGTGAGCCTGATGACTCCCATCCGCGCCATCGGGGAGGGGGAGGGCCGCCGTTGGTGGAAGAGCGTTGAGTGGGTGCGGCATGTCGAGGGCGGTGGACGGGTGCTTGTGTGCGAGGGAGATGGGAGAGTTGGGAGAGTTAAGAGAGATCAGATATTCGGGAGAGATGGATGGGTTGAAAGTTGATGCCTTCGTTCTC
Organism: Zymoseptoria pseudotritici STIR04_4.3.1; assembly: GCA_000223685.2. Classification (NCBI taxonomy): domain Eukaryota; kingdom Fungi; phylum Ascomycota; class Dothideomycetes; order Mycosphaerellales; family Mycosphaerellaceae; genus Zymoseptoria; species Zymoseptoria pseudotritici. The sequence continues at coordinate 15,100 of AFIR01000668.1, forward strand.
TAGAAAGGCTGCCCACTTCCAGTCAGTCTACTCGGAGGCGACTCCTGTACCTCCATCGCCCCGTTCAAACCGTCGTTGGCTCGGATCGTGCACTGTGTATCGGAGAATGGAAGTATTGATGGTGGCTGCCTTGCGTTCGCAAAGACACATGCCTCTTGGAGTTGCATCTCCTCTCTGTGGCACAGACTATACACCAAGCCACTGGATTTCGACACATACGGTGCGGTTTGAGCGGGATTAAGGAGCCAATGCGCTGTGAGCGGATGGCGAAATTTGATGGCGTTGATGGTTGTTTCGACTTTCACGTGCTCGAAGATCTGCGGAATAAGCTTTGGCTCAGATCGCGCTACCAACCGGCTTCCGAAGCTCTGCCGACGTAAAGTACGCGACTTCCAAAGATTCCGTCACCAATGCCAATGCAGTCCACACGCTTCCGACATCTGCTTGAACGACCGAACACACCTGTGCGACATTGATACTACGAGAACTGTCATGCATTTCGAGTGATACCAGTCTTCGCCTGCTAGTCATGACGTGAACAGCATTCCTCGAAATCACAGCATCAAGATCCAACATGGCTCCGTTCTACCCCATCTACATCCGCCGCAGCGATGGAAAGCTCGCCGTCACAGCACATTCCAGGAAGGAAACGAACGAGCCCACGGCCGAGCAATTGGATCAGAAACCCGATAAGAACGGCATCAGCGACTACTACCGACAAGTCCAACCAGACGAGCCTAAACATCTCGACTGGCGGAGAAAGATAGGTGGGATGCTGGCGAGAGAGCTCCGGTATAAGGACAAGAATGCAGGTGTGTCGATGCAAGAGGCGCACGATGCTTGGGCTTGATACTGACACATTCCCACAGATAGTGGCTACATCCTCGCGACCTTTCCGGAGAACTACCGACTGTACGAACATGTCAAGAGAAAAGAGGTAGATGGGAAGCTAGAGATCAAGAGCAAGACACACGCAGCCGGTGGAAACGATCGACAGGATGCATATCTGTATGGACACCCTCAGGGAAGGAAGAAGCGGTACCGCAGCCCGGCAGACTTCTTCGCGCATGTGCTGTGGCTGGCAACAGATGAGAGTGGTGATCCAGACAACTGCAGCTGTAAGATCTGCTCGCCGGAGGATCTGGAGAGTCTTGGGATAAAGCCGAAGCCTGTTGAGGCACTAAAACCAGCACAACAACCGGTGGCTCGACCGACAAGTACACAACCTCCGAAGCCAGCGGTCAAACAGGAGTCGTCCGTCACTCACCGACCGCAAGCACAAGTACAAGTACCGCAGGCTCAAGCACAACGTCCAACACCCACACCACTACCTCTCAAACAATCCGAAGATCAATTTATCGACAGCCAATACAACGCCTTCATGTACCGCCCTGGCGAGCTGGTCTGGTTCCAACGCGGCTCCGTCTCCTGGGGTCTCGGAGCCATCCTCCGGCGATGGTACAACCCGCCAGGCTCCAGCAGCAAACACTACTCAATCCAACCTCTGACTTACCCACCTTTCGACTACCCTCCCCGCTACCCTCGAAAAGTCACACAATCCGACGAAGCCGCAATCCGGCCCTGGCTCGCCTGGTCAGTCCCCAAATTCACCCACGACAGCATCAACCAACTCGCCCACCCACCCACCTACGAAAACGCAGACTGGCGCGGCCTGCTCGAGAAACGCTACGGCCCCGGCGATCCTGAAGTGGACGGCTCTATCCTAGCCGCCAAAATGGTCGACGCATCCTACACGCTCATCCCTCCCATCTCACCCTCAACGCAACCCCCAGGCCTCTACCTCGGCTGCGAAAAAGTCTGGCTCGGCGACCCCCTACGCTTACACCAAGGCTCAGGAACCGACATCCTCGTCCTCCACGCCATCCTCCCTTCCTCCAACCCGTCCCAACACCCCACCCTCCAAGGCGACATATACACCCTCCTCACAACCAAACACTCCGACCCCTCCCTCCCCACCCCAGCCTCCCTCCACGCAAACCCCCAGCTCCCCACCCGCCTCACCTCCGACCTCGCCTTCCGCAACGCCCGCTCCATCCCCGCCCGGCACATCGCATCCTACTGGTCCCTCCGCCACCCCCGCGCCACCATCCCTCTCTCCGGCGTCAAAGGCCGCTGGTACGAAGCTAGTCGCATCTTACCCAACGTCCTCGAAGCGTCGAAGTGGGAGGAAGCACAACGGAAAGGGGAAATTGGCGAGGCGAGTTTGTGGATGAATGGAAGGGGCGATTGTGTTAATAGTAATCGCACGGAGGGCATGCCCGTGCTGCCGAGGGTGGATGTGATGAGGGGCACGAGGGGGGAGGCGTTTGGACGGAGTTTGCCGGAGGGAGTGAGGTTCTGGGAGGGGGTGAAGGTTCCGAGTGAAGGGGAGGAGAGGAGTGGGGATGGAGGTGGTGGAGAGGTGGGGATTGATCCGAGGTTTGATACGGCGGAAGGTGGAGGTGGGAGTGGGTTTGAGGAGTTGATGGATCTTGATGGTGGTGGTGGTGGTGGTGGAGGAGATAATGCACCTTCGGGTGGAGGCAATGGAGGCGGGGGAGGTGGAGGGTATTACTAGTACCTCCCAAGTAGCCAAGCCGGACTGCAATTGTATGCAGCGCGCAGCAGGCTTGTCATGAAACTTTGACGCCTCATCGTTGACTTTTTTCTCTTCTCCTGCCACTGTCACTTTCCACCGTCACCTCCCACATGTAAGAGCAAAGAATGACGAGCATGTTAAGACATTTGCACCACGAGGTACATCATGTCCTGAGTGATACAGTAGATGTACAAATAATATACACATCCAATACATATCCCACTCCTCTCAATCGCTCGCTCGCTCGCTCGCTCACACCACCAAAACACCACCAAAAACACCACCACCGCTTCAAGCAAATCCAGCTCCCAAAAACCACAATACTTGTTCCCCCCATTCATTGGCACCTCATGTCATGTCATGTCATATTTCAAATCGCCGTCCCAACCCCAACCTCCAAACTTCCATTTTTCCCATGCTTCCTCATCGGCAACTCCTCCCTTCCAACCGCATGCCCTCCCACACCATTCACCACGTCCCTCCCATTAACCCCCTGCCTCCCATTACTCCCCTCCATCCTCCCACCACCCACCCCACCATTCGGCAAAGCAGCATGCTCCACCTCCTCCCCCCTCCGATTCACAACCTTCCCTCCCTCAAACACACTCCCCACCACCGGTTGCGTGCCACTCAACTTCGCCCCTTCCCTCAGCGGATCCGTACTCTTCCGCACACCACCAATCCTCTCACCCCCTCCATCCCCCCGCCGACCATGTTCGGGACTCGTCCCCTCATGCCAGAAATGCATCTCCACCCCTCTTTCTCCTTTTGTGCCGTCGATGACCCAATCTCCATCTCGTTCGAGGGTAGGAGAGTGGACCCAGGTTTGTTCACTCCTCTCCACCCCCAATTCGTCCGTCCACTCCTTCGTATCACCATCCGTACCTTCAAACCTCCTCGCCGTGAAGACCGCCGGAATAATCGGCTTTGAAGGCCCATCTCTCTTCTCCTGCCTCCCCATTGCATGGCTAACGACAGCCCTCGGATCAAAACCCCTCACCGCATCCGCAATCGCGCGATTGAGTCCCTCTGCCACCGCTCTCCCACCGGGGATCTCTTCCACCCCCAATTCTCTCAGTCCCAACTTTCCATCCGCGCCGGGGACTTGCACGTAATGTCTCGCCGGCAAAACTTCGAATTCCAACACCGGCAAGACGCGGTGGTAAATATCGTGATTATGAATTTCTCTTGTGATTTCCTGCGTTACGATTTCGTGGACTTTTGGCTGTACGACTTCGTGCACGACAGCGGGAGCGTAAGAGGTGTGGGTGGTTGTGTCGACGGTGTTGGAAATGTCGATGTCGGAGGGTAAGCGTGCGAGGGTGTGGAGTTGGTCGGGCGCGGAGGGGGAGGCGAGATGTGCGAATTCGGGGCCTAGAGCGTCAGGCGTGGGAGGGTCGGTGGGTGAGTTTTGGGTGAGGTCGCGTGGTTGATGTTGGTAGTTTTGCTCGGCCGCGCGAGCTCGGACGGGAGGGTCAGCTTTGGCGTTGAGGGTGTATTCTTTTGGTTGGTACTGCTGTTCCGCTGCGCGACCTCGGAGAGGGAGGTCTTTTGTGTTGCCATTGCTGTAGGCGTGTTTCTCGTCTTTGCTCAAACGAGGGAGTCCGGGCAGAGCTTTCTGATCGGCTTCGCTGACTTTGCGACTGTGGCGCTTCTCGCGACCACGACTAAGAGCGCGGCGGAGGAAGCCCATTGATCCTGTGTGATGGCTGTCGGCTGGTTCGGGAGAAGGACTGCTCTCTGCAACGCTGCGCAAGTCTTCGAGACTTCTCTTGTGGGTCAAAGATCGACGAGGTTCTGATTCGGGAGATGTCTCGAAATGGCGAGTATGTGCGTCGATGGATCGGCGGGTATCGTCTACTGCTGGACTGCGACGTGCAGGCTCGGGAGCGACAAGACGGACGGTCGAAGGAGGAGTGTGGTGGTCGATGTTCCAGGTCGCGACAGATTCAGAGTAAGGATCGTTCTGTGGTCCGAAGAGAGTGGCCGCGGCTGGGACTGGCACTGGCTTTCTGCGGATCTCTACGCTTTGCGGTCGTCTGGGATGGTCGATGCTGGTACGATTATTGGGGAGTTTGGGGTCGTTTCTGGGGTCGATGATGGAAGGTGTTTTCGATATTGACGTCATATGATTGAGGTCCAGGGATGGATGTCTCGGACGGGGATGATCGTGGTATTGAGCAGGAGAACGATGGTGTGGTTTGGGAGGGAGCGGGCGGTTTTGAAGACGGTCTCCTGATGACTCTGGCGAAGAGATTGAATACTGCCGGTCGTTGGCAAGGATGGGCGGTGGTGGAGATGAGACGAAGGGATAGGGCTGCGTCGTCACGGTTTGAGATGCCGGTTGTGATGAGAGCGAACGGGCTGATGATTAAGACAAAATCCAACGGTCAGCAGCTAGCTCGAGGACATTATTCAGAGACACACGGTGTGAGGCGCCGCGGGAAATGTCCAAGCTCCGTTTCGGGGATGGCCTGGGAGAATATGAAGATTTTGTGAGGTTCTATGAGAGGGCAAGGCTGTCGTGTCGTAGGGCAATGAGATCAGGCAGGGCAAGGTTGAGTGAGACAAAGGTAAAAATTGGCAGACAAAGAAGAAATCTCGTATTACATTTACCGTGTCGGCGGACATCGCTCCAGATGGCGCGCAGAGAGCGCTGTGAAGATTTCCTCCGCACGTGCCTCTCCCGCGGAGGAGGAGACGAGGATTGCTGTGGATGTGCAGGGCTGGACGTTCCCAACCGGTGGTCATGATGATGGTGATGGTGTCGAGTGGCGGAAGTGGAGGAGGATTCCGGTCGGGGTACGCGAGAGGTGGCGGAGGCGACAATGGAGACATCGGCTACGGCTGAAGTTGTCTGGTTGTTGTGCTGGGATGGTTCGGAGTCCGCGATGGACTGGGACGTTCGAGACCAGCGGCGGTATCGAGATGACATGTCGTGGAATGGGTGAGGTGATACTTTGACTGGGTTTTGGTCGTTACGAGAAGCATTTACCCCATTGCGGACAGAGTCGTCCTTGCGTGCTCAGTCGAACCGGCGGATGGGAAGACATCATGGCGGGGAGGCACGGCAGCGTGACTGTGAGCTTCCATGCTGATGATGATCATGGACACGGCAGGAAGACGCTTTGGAGCTGCGTCATTCTTGCTCGTATTTTGGAGCTGGAAGGTATCTCTCCTACCTGCGACCTCTGCTCTGCATCCTTCTCGTATAGCTGTGATTTGTTGAGAATCTTTTGACGACCAAGAATCGGCCACGTGTGTGCTGTATAGTGTCATCTCCCGGCGAATCACGGCATTTGAAGCAAACATCCTCAAAGCCATTCCATTCAGATCGTAATCAGATCTCGATATTTGAGTTCTGGTTTCTTGCGATCGGCGAGATGACGCACTCAGAGGAAGCTCAAAGATGAAAAGGACCCTTCATCCAGCCACTCGGCAATGGCTCCGGGTTGCGGCCAAGATTTCGACTCGTTCAGCCTTGGAAGTGTTAAAAATGCGTTGCATTGTCTGGACGCCTCGTCGACGCCTCAGGTTACGCAGGGTGTGTGTGTGAGCTCTTCTGGGCAGTGAAGTGGATGGAAGAAGTGAGGTTGGTGTAGTGGGTTCTATATACAGGCTACAAGGGTTCAATTTCCAAGATCCAGACAAGGACCCCGGTCTTCGTCATGGGAGATCGAATGGTTCGCATCCTGAAGACTCCTTCCACATCTTAGTGAGCTTATCGACGTGTCTTGAATCCGTCCAACAAGAGATTACTGGAAAAGATGAGTTCATCTAATCTATCGACCCGAATACCTGGCAGTGGGATGGAGAAGTGGGCAAAGATCGTCAGCAAACATGCCCCTCCAATATGTGGGGGCCGATATGTTGACGCCATCCCACCGCGTGCCGCCATGGTTTCTCGCTTCTGACAAACACCAAAACCTCATTGCAACCAATCTGCCGCGGCGTGCTTCCATTCATATGCATCTTCCCGTCTATAACCTTACTTTGCGACGACAGAGTTCTTCCTAGCGAAGCCGTCTGCCGGTCTTGGTTCTCCACTGCCAACTCAGAGCAGAGCTCGGCCAGCATCATAGGGTTCAGCTTTCCTCCGAGGCCAGCCTGTGAGCAGTCTTCCGGTACGTGGCGGACCAAAGTCGACCCATCAGACACTGCAAAGCTTGGTAGACGACCTGGTTCAAAACTTGGTTCATACTCCAGCGCTACGACATCATCCCGCAGACGGCATTTGCATTCTGTGCAGACACGTCGGTGGGGAGAGCAAGCCTGCCATGGGGATCTCCTAACGAACCATCCGAATCTGCTCGTGCACATGTCTTGATCGCCCATCGACGTCCAGACCAACCGTGGCTGAGTTGAGGTAACCTCAGTCACCCGAGGCGTAGAAGCAGTGGAGCGGAGGAACGGCTGAGACGGTTGTTCTCATATGCCATGCTCCACTCTTCCTTCCCATTGTTGACTAACCCGCTGCATCATCATAGACAAACCAAGAGAGAGGCAGGCGCGGTTAGCTGGCCCGCCGAAACTGCCAACAGTTCAGTTGCGTCGAGACAAAGACCACCACGTCATAACAAATCCAGCTGAGGTAGTGGCTACATCACCACAAGAGAGAGGTCGGGTAGGTACTACTACATATACTTCTTCGCCCATTCATGCTCCCCTCTTCCCCTCCACTACCTTACACATCAACATCATCACATTACCGGATATCCTACTCAACCAGTACCGATACCACCTATCACCAATACCTACACCTCTCCAAACACACAAACAACATCACAATGGATCAGGCCAAGCAAGCAGTTAAGGGCTTCATGTCCAAGGCTGGTCACCACGACACCACCGTCCACGAGACCGTCGCCCCGGTATGTTGTGCTTGTGACATTGCGCTCGGGCACATTTACTGACACCTCACTCTCCAGGCCGTCAAGCACGAGACCATCACCAAGAAGGAGCATGAGAACGTGACTACTGCCGTGGACCAGGAGATCCACCAGGTATGTGATCTCAGCATCATTGAACTCGATTGCAACCACTGACTCCTCAACCTTCAGGACCACTACCACACCTCCGTCCAGCCCATCGCCGATAAGGAGGTCCTTCCCGAGACACACCACCACAATGTCGTTCCCGTCGAGCACCGCTCGTTCGAGCATGACAACGCCAAGGAGAACGAGCGCCGTCTGGCAGAGGAGCGTGCTCAGTTCAAGGATACCACCACTCGTGTTGAGGCTGACAAGACCCGCTCGGCTGGCGCTGCCGTCTCTGGCGAGCACATTCACCACGTAGGTGCATTGCGGTCCTGACCATTCGACACCAATCTAACATCCATCCCAGCACGTCCACGAGACCATCCAGCCTGTTATGAACAAGCAGACCATCGAGCCTCACGTCGTGCACACCACCGTCCCAATCCACGAGGTTCACCACAACGCTGCCCAGCATCACGCCACCTCCGAGCTTCCACCAGTCTCCATGTCCGAGTACAAGAAGCAGGGTGGTGTTCTCTCCGGCCGTGAGGAGCGCTACGACGGTTTCGAGGGTGAGCCTCGCTCGGTTGGAGGCGCTGCCCTCGGCACACACACATCCACCTCCGGCACACACGGAAACCACTCTTCCACCACCGGCACCTCCGGCCTGGCCGGCGCATCCGGCGTTGCTGGCACCCACGGTTCATCCACACACGGCACCAGCCAGGAGAAGCCATCGCTCAAAGACAAGCTCAACCCAAAGACCGACGCTGACCGTGATGGCAAGGTCGGCATCATGGACTAGACGTCTCATGATTCCGATCCGTCCGCTTCGAGTTCCGCATTGCAGCCACAACCGTTCTTGACTCGCGTTCCCACCTTGGTTTCTTCTCCGCCTTCGACTCCTTCTCCGGCACCTCTTCAGCATCAACCCACTCAGCACTTCGATCAGCAGCCGCAAACACCGGAGCCGGCGGCATCTCCTCCGCATGCTCCAATGGCCCGGGTTCCAACTTCGCCCAGCCCAGGCCCGCTGATGAAAACTCCCACGTTACCTCTCTCGCATCATTCTGGTCTCCCGTATGCCGCGCCAACCCCGGCACCGACTCCGCCAGCTCACGTTGCCCCGCAATCCACACCGGGGCCAGCTCCGCAGGCTCAAGTTACTACGCCACCGTCTCCACCTCCATCTCTCCCAGGCGCGACGCCTGGTCTCGACCTGATGCGCCCCAAGACGTACATCTCTCAGCACACCTACTCCCGTGCCCACCCAGCTGGCTCGAGACCGACTACACCGAGCCCTCTGAGGCAGGGCGAGAGCGCAAGTGGAAACGACAAGCCGCTACCGGAGACGCCGAAGAATTGAAGAAGAAACCAAGAACAAAGACCATGAGCAGGAACGAATAATGAGTGTGTTGCTCTCAGGAAGGATGGGTGGACGGATCTTTCGATGATGTTTCAAAAAACTATACCACAATTTTTTTGTATTTTTACCTAGCGTAGCGTGATGATGATAGCGAATACCTATTGTTACGATCATGATGTTCTTCTCGCATACCTTTCATCTCATTGTGAATGTTAGGTGGTGCACTCCACTTCCATTAACTGCAGGTACAAGGTAATCGATGACGACCGTCAAATTGCTCCATCAAAGCCCCACCAATTCCCAAAGAGCCCGTGGGTCGAATAAGGCGAATTCGATGGCCAATTTAGCGACGATCCGGATGCCCTAAGGTGGATTTTCCCTTTCTATCACCGCACTTCACCTCACCTCTGCATCTCCATCTCGGTGATTACTCGACACACAACCCGCATCGCATCGCTCTTAAGGTAGCGAATGAACCAGCCTTTTTTCCGACCACATGTTGAGATGTCCATCTTGCCGACGGGTAAGATGGGGAATGAGCGAAACGCCCACTGAAAAGTGTGTGCAAGAACAGAGCTCAACTTTTTTGTTGGTACATCAGGGCTTCGTTCTCTCTGTTCTGTGGGTGGGAGTAAAGATTCAATGGGCGGGGCGGTACTTTGGCAACGTTTGTTACTAGGGTTGTGGAGGAAGGGAGGGGGAGGATGAAAAGATGGGAGGGAGGGGGATGGAAGGGAGATTGTATAAGGGGTCTTTTTATAGAGGTTGGGTTGAAGGTTGGGAGTTTTGTATGGATGAGGTGGAGTTTACGGGAGGGGGATGGGAGAGGGGGAGTGGAGATGGGTGAGTGAGATTCAGGGAGGATGAGGGCAGAGGGGGTGAAGGAATGCGGGTAGCGAAGGGCAGAGTTGTTAACTTGCGGGAGATGGATAGATGGTGGTGGTCTTGCTCGGACAGGCAGAGTTGTTAACTTGCAGGAGATGGATAGATGGTGGCGGTCTTGCTCGGACAGATGATACTTGTCGTCGTGGTGGAGATGGATAGAAGGTGGCGGTCTTGCTCGGACAGGCGATACTCTTCGCCTCTTGGTGGAGATGTTGGTCGTCGAGCGGGTTGTGACCCCGGAGTATGATGGGGAGGAGGTTATGGGTATCGAGGAGGGTTGCTGGGCGAATTGAGCGTTGGCCTTGGAGGTGATTCATCTTCTCACGTTCGCGATAGTCGGAGCTGGCATGGCGTACTTTCTCATCCGGAAGTCGAGATTGCCGTGTCTGATATTCAACAGTCCATGAAAAGGACTAACCTTACTCGTGTTCGGACAACGAGGCAAAACACAGCGGTGTGTCCGTGCGGAGTTTGCTCCCCTCAAGGTATTGGCCGATGGTGCGGAGAGTGATGAATTTTGTCGAGAGTTCAGCGGCGGCTTGCGGAGAGAAAATCACAGGTCAAGGTCACGAGAAGTGACACAGGGTTATGCTTCTTGGATCGACTGGCAGAAGTCCCGCCTCTATTGATCTGGACGGAGTGAGGCGGTCCAGCGATGCCCTTTAATGCTCGTCTTTGATGGCATGCGAGATTTCTGCTTCGGCTTGGTGATGACGACGAGAAGTGCCCGGGCAAAAGGTCTGCTTGATCTTTCATCTGTGAATGGAGCGTCAGGCAAGCAGTAGTAGGTCCAGACTTTCAGTTCCCTCTTTGCTCTCACATACAAGAAACCACCTTCACCTGACACTCCATGTCCATCATCCACACTCCCGTCCTCCCACAAACACCCGCTCGGCTCATCGCTCCCTACTCGGCATGCCGATGCCCGTTTGCATTCGGCTCCAATCCGGCACAGGGCCTGTCCACCTACATAACCCCCCCCACCATCCCCCATTCCCAAGACTTCCGCGGTTCAGATCTACAATGGCCCAATGGGTTACAGCGGGGAGTTGGGATTCGTTCAATCGTCTCCAACTGGATGGATTTCGCGGGATGTTCTGATCAATTGTTAAAACCAGCCGGATCTTCGAGTCCGGTACTGCCTGTGAGCGGTTAAATGGTTTGAGTTGTTCCCCACTGAACGCAGAAATGCAGGGGTTTTTCTTTTTGTTGGTTTGAGGGAGAGAGGACGATAGGGGTGGTGGTGTGTGTGGTTTTGCCCGGCTTGTGGTCATGAGGCGGATATTGGAGGAGCAGGTCGCAATATGATTGATGGTGAGTCCACGACCTCTGGTGGCTTAAGCGGAGCAGACGGGCTCGCTATATCTGCTCGGTATAATGCTGGCGACTGTTGTGTTCGATGCTGGTGCGGCTCCTGTTTCCAGAGGCCGGGCACGACCTCCAGCGGCGCGGCAAAGCAACGTTACGGCTTCCTCCGGCACATATGCACCTTCGTTTTGTGCGATCCGTTCTTCGCTTTGCAATAGCTTAGATCAATCGTGGAGATCGCATGAATTGTTGGAAGATTTGTGAGATTACTGCGAGCGAGAAAAGGGGCAATGGTGAATATGTGTGCCTCAGGCTACAGTACTTTTACGCTAGCCGAAAGTCGTCCATCTCAAGTCCGCAAGTCCGCATCACAGCAAAGTCGCATCTCGAATCCACCACATACCACACAATCACATCGCCATGGCCTCCACACTCTTCAACGCACTACTGCGCCTCCCATCAGCAACCCGCAGCTGCATCAACGCCTTACTCCCCCCAACGACGAGCACATTCCCGCGCATCTCCGCCCGATCCTTCTCCACCACCCCATCACGATTCGCGACCTACAACCAAGTCCTTCGAGGCTGCCGAGTCGAGCAACGCGCACGAAAACCCACATCGCCGGCGCTGGTCAACAGACCGGAGATGAAAGGCGTGTGTTTACGAGTGGGAACTACGAAGCCGAAGAAGCCGAATTCGGGAGAGAGGAAGGTTGCAAGAGTGAGGTTGAGTAGTGGGAGGGTTATTACGGCGTATATCCCTGGTGAAGGTATGAGCTGGATATCGCGAGAGACGGAGTAGTGATGGGGACATTTTGCTGACGGGGGATATGACAGGTCACAATGTGCAGCAGCATTCCGTGGTACTGGTGCGCGGAGGACGTTCGCAGGATTGTCCTGGTGTGAAATACCACCTTGTGCGAGGTGCGATGGATTTGGTATGTTGGCGATGGGGAGTCTGACTTGGGTTACACACAATGCTGACGGTGCGATGCAGGGCGGTGTGGGAAATCGGGTTACGAGTCGCTCGAAATATGGCACCAAGAAACCTAAGACGGCCTAAGGAGCGAATACGATGAAACGACGCATTCCTGCATCCTTCTGCTGACTGCGAGGATTTGTGTGCGACAATCCAATGGCAGCATGATAGGAAATCATCGTGTCGACCATGGTCCGCGCTGTCTTGGAGGATCCTGGAAGATCTTGGCGACGTTTTTGCACCACTTCACAGGCGTGCACAGGAACTGGATTCGGTGAAGAGCAGGAAGCCATTGGGACAGAACAACAATGTCTGACCCGATCATCGACATCAGCCCAGCCATCGTAAGGACACAGATCCTACGCCAAGAAAACCCGTTCCTACGAGCTCGGCGTGGGGCTGATCTCAATACGAAACGCACTGCGACGGGAATGATCATCGCACAATGCTGCATATACTCGTATTGAAAGCTCCGCCATCGACCATGGTTCGACAGAAGAGTCGCTGGCTGTATTTATAGCACTCTTCGTAGGTCATGTGTAACATGATGTTCCATTCCACGATTCAGCTCAAGTCTTGGCTCGAGACATATAAAGGTGGTCGGAGGACTGTACGATTGACGAGCAGCCATTGAGACGAACAGCAACCAGACCAACAACAAGCAAAGCAAAGCACACGACTACCCACAATGCCTACAACCCTCACCCTCTTCCTCGCCACTACAGCATCTCTCACGTACGCTCTCCCTTCCCACCTCCCTCCTTTCATTTACCAACTAACCCACCCACTCAGCGCCGCGGCATGCACCTCCCCATCCGCTTCCGCAGAATGCTACACCTCAACCACCACCGTCCTCGACCCAACCTGCACTCCCTGGACCGGCATCTGCCCCCTCATGCTCTGCGCCACTCCGACGGCCACGGCTACTGCTGTCGTTCCAGCGGTGACTCCGATTTGTGAAAAGGAGGATATCCCGGTGGTGACTAGCTTTAGGGGGTGTACGACGGATTGTGGGCCGATTACTTGTCCTACTTTGACTGTTACTAGCACGGCGACGGGGGGGACGGGGTGTTGTGCGGTTTGAAGGGAGGGGTTGGGTTGGGTTGGGTGATGAGGAGGTGGGGAAGGGTGGTCTGATGCTGCGGATTCAATGGGATGGCGACTCTTTTGTGGGCGTTCCTGCGATTGCCGACCTTTGTGACAGCGATGAACACTGTGATATTGGAACATGTGGTGTTTTGATTCAGCATTGCAACGAAGCCCAGATCACAGCACAACGTTCGTTGATTGCAATAACTTTCCAGTACAAGTATCCACATTGGATCGTCGTTCGAAGCCGCAAGTCAGCCCACTTCTGTCTCCGAATGTGATGTTCTTTCCGCTCTTCAACCATTATTCATCGTCCTTACTGCTACCAACCGGAACCCTAAGCTCTCCTTAACCCTAAGCACATAAGCACATTGCCCTGAGCTCGAGAAGGAACAGACTTTAGCCGGCGCACACGCTACCCCAGACTCCATCCTTGAGCTGTTCTTACCCCACAACCTTATTTGGGAGCTATGGGACCCTCGTCTTCCTCCTCGTCCTCAGCAGCTTACACCAACGCGTCCCTCTCGGCTGTCGGACCTGCAGAAACCCCGCGCGTATCCTGGACAAGTATTCCTCCTCGTACCGCGCCTCACCTCTCCTGTCATTCTTCACTTCCCATCATCCTTCCTGCCACGTTGTGAGCTCAAAGGTACCTGACCGCGTTACGTTTTCGGGAAGACTTCGTTTTGCAGAGCCGCAAGATATCACATGTGACACTGCGATCCGTTCGGGGCTGCATACATTCGGGCTACAGCATAAATATCGGATACCCGCGGTACAGCGTGTGTTGCACGGCATCTCCAGGCGTGCAGTTGTACATCAGCGAGTCAAACATTACAGTCCTCAGTCTTCACCCGCGGCAGCGATCTCAGCTTTACCACCGGCGTTTGCAGTCTTGAGCGTTCTGCCAGCTGCGTCGAGCTACGAGCTTCCGCCGCCCAACCAACCTTCAACCAAACCACACACCACAACACCCATGATAATCCCTACCTCCACGCAGTGAAACCATGTGGCCAGCCTGTCGGCCGCTCCGGCCATACTGCGGTTCAGCAAATTCCCTGTGCAGCCGCAAGACCTCACTCCCACATATCCTCGGAGCTCTCACCCAGACTCGACTGCTCTACTCCTCGCCGAAATGGAGACAAGAAGCTTCCGCCGACACGGCAGGCAAAGCAGCCTCCTTCACGCCTCCACCAACCGACCCAATCACTGCGCCTGCGAAAGAAGAGGTCAAGGCGATTCCATACAGTGAGCTGACGATCGGCGTCCCACTTGAAGTCCGCACGGGCGAGAAGCGAGTGGCCATCACGCCTCAGAATGCGGCATTGCTACTGAAGAAGGGCTTCAAGGCGGTGCTGGTCGAGCATGGAGCTGGATTTCAGGCGCAATTTCCGGCGCATGATTATGAGGCGGCAGGAGCTACGTTGGTGAATGCTAGTCGAGTCTGGTGAGACGCAGTCGATAGACAATAAGCCGTGTCAGATCGACAACTAACGAAAACTCCCAGGTACGACAGCAACATCGTCCTCAAAGTCCGCCCGCCCCGCCTCCGCAGCACGACCCTCTCACCCAACAACTTCATTCAAGGTTTCCGGGAAGGCGGCGTACTGATCAGCATCCTCCAACCGAACATCGACAAGAACAAAAAGATTGTCGATGTCATGGCGGAGAAGAAGCTCACATCTTTCGCCATGGACATGATTCCTCGCATCACTCGCGCGCAATCGTTTGATGTGCTGTCATCAATGGCGAATATCGCTGGATACAAAGCTGTGTTGGAAGCGAGCAATCACTTTGGTCGATACTTGACTGGCCAGACGACGGCTGCAGGGAAAGTGCCGCCTTGTAAGGTGTTGGTCATCGGAGCGGGAGTCGCGGGCTTGAGTGCCATTGCTACAGCTAGGAGGATGGGTGCCATCGTTCGAGGATTCGATACGAGATCTGCGGCGAGGGAACAAGTCCAGTCGTTGGGCGCGGAGTTCATCGAAGTCGAAATCGAAGAAGACGGATCCGGAGGAGGAGGATACGCCAAGGTCATGTCAAAGGAGTTCATCGAAGCGGAGATGAAGTTGTTCATGGAGCAGTGCAAAGAGGTCGACATTGTCATCACGACTGCATTGATTCCTGGCAAGCCGGCGCCGACCTTGATCACCGAAGAGATGGTCAATGCGATGAAGCCGGGCTCTGTGATTGTCGATCTCGCCGCTGAAGCAGGTGGTAACGTCGAGTCCACAGTCCCGAATGAGGTCGTCTCAGTGGGTGGTGTCACAGTTATCGGATACACCGACTTTCCCTCTCGGCTCCCAACTCAGGCCTCAACCCTCTACTCCAACAATATCACCAAGTACCTCCTCTCCATGTCTCCCAAGGAAGGACACTTTGGCATCGACCTCAACGATGAAGTCGTGCGCAGATCAATCGTCACACACAACGGCGAGGTCATCCCTCCACTACCACCTCTCGCTCCTCCAGCTCCAGCCGCCAAGCCCGCCGAGATCGTCAAAGAAGAAGTCGTCGCTCTCACTCCCTGGCAAAAAGCCACTCGTGAAGTCGCTACAATCACAGGCGGCATGACTACCGCACTCGCACTCGGCAAGATGACCGGCCCGATCTTCATGGGCAACCTGTTCACCTTCTCGCTCGCCGGTCTGATCGGGTATCGTGTCGTCTGGGGCGTGGCACCAGCCCTCCACTCCCCTCTCATGTCCGTCACCAACGCCATTAGCGGTATGGTCGGTATTGGAGGATTTTTCATCATGGGCGGCGGCTACCTACCTCAGACCATCCCTCAAGTCCTCGGCGCGGCTTCCGTCCTCCTCGCATTCGTCAACGTTTCCGGCGGATTCGTCATCACAAAGCGCATGCTTGACATGTTCCGTCGTCCTACCGATCCTCCGGAATACCCCTGGCTCTATGCCGTTCCAGGATTGCTCTTCGGCGGAGGCTTCCTCGCCGCATCTGCGACAGGTATGGCTGGCATTGTCCAAGCAGGCTACCTCGCCAGCTCTCTCCTCTGCATTGGCTCTCTTACCGGTCTCGCATCCCAAGCCACTGCACGAACGGGTAACCTTCTAGGCATCCTAGGCGTCTCCTCCGGCGTGCTCGCCTCCCTCGCAGCAGTCGGATTTTCCCCCGAAACTCTTATACAATGCCTCACAGTAGCAGGTGTCGGATCCGCCATTGGCGCCCTGCTCGGCCGCCGCATCACACCAACCGAACTCCCTCAAATGGTCGCAGCTCTCCACTCCGTCGTCGGACTCGCCGCAGTCCTCACCTCTATCGGTTCCGTCATGGCCGGCCTCGCACACGCCGACATGCTACACCTCGTCACCGGCTACCTTGGCGTCCTCATCGGCGGCGTAACATTCACAGGCTCCATCGTCGCCTTCCTCAAACTCTCCGGCAAAATGTCCTCCCGCCCCGTGCGTCTTCCCGGCGGCTCTCCGCTTGTGAACTCCACCCTTATGACAGCCAACATGGCCACCTTCGCCGGCTTCCTCGCTTTCGCCCCTGGCGCCCCCGCCATCGCCGCCACCTGTCTCGGCGTCAACACCGCCCTCTCCTTCGCCAAGGGCTACACCACCACAGCTGCTATCGGTGGCGCCGACATGCCCGTCGTCATCACCGTGCTGAACGCCTACTCGGGCTTCGCCCTCGTCGCGGAGGGCTTCATGCTCAACTCCCCCATCCTCACCACGGTCGGTTCGCTCATCGGCGTCAGCGGTTCCATTCTCTCCTACATCATGTGCGTAGCCATGAACCGTTCTCTCACCAACGTCCTATTCGGTGGCATCGCCGCTCCAGCACCCACATCTTCCACCGAAGTCGTCGGCGAAATGACCAAGACGAGCGTCGAGGAGACAGTGGATATGCTCCGCAACGCGCAGAACGTGGTGATTGTCGTAGGGTATGGCATGGCGGTTGCGAAAGCACAGTATCCGATTGCGGAGATCGTGTCGATGTTGAGAGCACAAGGGGTGAATGTCAAGTTTGCGATTCATCCGGTTGCCGGGCGGATGCCGGGGCAGTGCAATGTTCTGCTTGCGGAGGCGAGTGTGCCGTATGATGTTGTGTTGGAGATGGATGAGATTAATGAGGAGGGGTTTGATGGTGAGTTTTGCCCGTCCTCCTTTCGTCTCGGCGACTGTATCTTGGCATGTACTGACTACAAATCTGCAGACGTCGACCTCACCCTCGTCATCGGCGCCAACGACACCGTCAACCCCATCGCTCTACAACCGGACAGTCCCATCGCCGGCATGCCCATCATCGACGCTTACAAGAGTAAGCAGGTCATTGTCATGAAGCGGGGTATGGGAAGTGGATATGCGGACTTGGTGAATCCGATGTTTTGTAAGTTGTTTTCCTTGCCATCTGACTGGGAGGTGTGGGGACACCAGTGCTGACTCTCGGGGTGATAGATGCGGAGAACACGAAGATGTTATTCGGCGACGCGAAGACGAGTTGTGATGCTATCAAGGCGGCGTTGGATGCTGCGTCGAAGTAAGGGTGCTGTTGCATGTTGGCGCGGGAAGCGTGGTACTTCGTACGAAGAGGGATAGACTCTTGCATACAGAGACCGCTTGGATAGCATGGTCAACGGGCTCGTTTCCAGGCTCGGAAGACTCCACGGGGGCCGGCAGAGTACAGTCAAGTAGAGTCACACTGGCTGGACAATTCGTCGAGGCAATGCAGTGGTATTGATCGATGTGCGAGTCAAAGTGGATGACTGTGACTTCGCCGAAGTGCTTGGAGGACTGAGCGAAGGCCCGGGAGACTGGGAGACGATGGTAAAGCATGACAGCCCCACAACTTTGTTCATCAATCTTGCTTCGGAAGGCCTTCTCTCTTTCACATAGACTATGTATCCGACCTCTATACATCCATGGTATTCTTCTCCGAACCGATCGAGACTGTCGCTTCACCTTTGCCCAGAATCGTGTCCGACCCTGCGTATTCAACGCCCTCCAAGACAGTATCGTCGAAAATCGGTTCTTCCAAAAGCGTCTCCTGCGCCGGGAAGAAATTCGACAACGCGACATACACGATCGCCGCGCTCGCAAGGCCATAGATGTATGACATGTCGTAGATGTGGACGATAGCCATGGGCAGCTCGATGCTAGGCTCAACGGCTTGTGCGAGACTGTGAGGAGACGTTAGTGGACGATTGCCTTGCGCACGCGGTTCAAGCCGGAGTTATTTACCCGGGAAGATTCGGCGTCACGCTGATGAGGAATGCCACCGCGGCACGCCAGTTGAAGCCGTAGGTGTAGCGATATCTCGCTTTGCGGCGGTAGAGACTTGGAGTGTCCAATTTCTTGCGCTTGATTAACCAATAGTCGGAAGCTGTTATCGCGGATATCGGGGCGAGGAAGATGGCCAGACCGCCCATGAAGGTGAGGAGGGAACTGGCGCTGTCTACGATTTTCCAGGGAACCTGAGAGCAATGTTAGAATTTACGACCCGCAGTGAAGGACGATGAAATGTGGTCGAAGCGTACCATCAGCCAGCCCGCTGTTATGGTCGCGAAGATTGCGCCGCGACTGGAGGGAGTTAGCTGCTGTCGATCCCGAGCTATAGTGAGAGAGAGGCGCCATACCGTATGTTGATGTACTTTGGGAATAGATTGAGCATGTCATTCGCGTAAGAGATGACATTAGCCGACAAGTTGGTGCCTATCTGAGCAACGACCCAGCAAAAGCCCACGAAGAAGGCGCCACCTAGGTATCTGTCAGCAAGATTCCCTCCGCGGACTTGAGAGATGAGCTGGATGGTTGATTTGTGCGTTCTCAAGTCGACCCTCCGCCACTCATTTCATACTCACAACGACCTGAGGGTCCGTCCCATTTGCTCGCGAGCGCTACTGGATCCCAGATGTATTCGCCATACACGACCTTGGCAGCACTACAGCAGATGATCCCGTAGGAGCCCAGGATGAGACCAATCATTGGGAGGAACAAACCCTGCCAGTAGACTCCTCTGGATGACTTGAGGTATCGTGTGAAGTCAGGAACGTTGGTGGCCATCGTCTGAGATTGTCAATCAGTTCATCTCTAGGGCGTGAGTGTATCCTGATCCTGCTTACCGCCCAACCCGACGCAACAGACATCATCGAATAAAGAGTCAGCCAAGATCGTGCTGAGCCGTCGACTTCATATGCTTGATTCCAGATCTCGCCTGAGCCGCCAGCTTTCGCACACATGGCGATGACAGTCGCCGTGCTTACGGTCAAGGTCACAACGACCTTGAAGACGAAGAACCACTTCAGTTTGTGGGGAGCGATGAGTAAGATCGGGAATTGAACACTCCAAAAGAGGAAGTGCGACAACATCTGTTGCGTCGTGATGCCAGCGGATGCCGGGAGATGATTGGGGACATTCAGATAGCTGGGCCAGATTGCGCGGATCATCTGTGTCATGGCTGTCGAGCCTGTCCAGGTTTGGATTGCGTGCCAGAAAAGCGCAGTGCACATCCTCGTCACCACCGCAAAGCGAGCGAAGTAGAATCCGAAGCTGGCTCGCACGGCAACAGGGAAAGGGACATGATAGTGTGCTCCAATGGCGCCGTTGAGGACCAAAGGGATAGCCGTGATGGACAGTCCGAATATGATGGATATGATGGCCTCCCGCCAGGTCAGTCCCACCGCAAGGATCGCTGCGGGAGCCTGCCAGCCCTGAGCGTTCATGGCATCGGACACCCAGAATCCAAATATCGTCCAGCTCGACCACGTTCGCCGCTCCAGAGGGGTAGGATCGCCGTCAATGTTAGACCATCGGTCCTTGTCTGCAAATCTTCATGTCTGTCAGTGTGTTGATATGTCCATGTGGGCCGGGACGGGACTGACGATGAGTTCTGCTTGGGCAGAATCCATCCTGAGCGCTCGGTCTTGGATATCAAGTTGACTTTTGTAGCATTCAAACGCCCACGGAGAGAAGCAGCCATGTCGGGGGACTGTCAGTTGTATGTTTCGTCGGATGGAGTGAGTGATCAAGTGATCCAGGAACCCGGATATCAGTATGTATACTCGTGCGTCTTGCCCGAGGCTACAAGGTGGCATGCTATCGATATCAGCGTCCAACGGACCACCAGCCGCAGGGTTTCCGGCCACAAAGACCCTTCGCATCGGGCGCATTGCCTTATCAAAGTTTCGAGCAACCCATGTGGGAGACATGTGAAGAAGCCGTTGTTGCGGGAGCATAGGGAGCAACGCGGGAGATATGATCCCTGCAGATTGTTATCGTCAGATCGCATTGATCGTCGAACCAACAGCCTGGTCTAAAGAGCATGGAGCGATATCTCCCGGAAGCATGTACCCGTGCCGAACCGGGCAGGTGAACTGATGGAGATTTCGTATCCAACAATCGTGGTCAAGTTGCACGGCGATGCCCATACAGTTGATTCATCATCTCCGGTTCAGCCCTTTCTGCTTCGGAGTAGGTGTTGTAAGGTAGTGTATTTTTCCAGGTTCCTTCGCACAGGAAGCTCGGCGTCGCGCACCTGCTTATCGAGTTCGAGCTTTCGGAAGGAGCGCACTGAGAAGGACGCGAGGTAGTTGATTCATGGATGATGTTTGGATGATATAGTAGACTAAGGTAGACAGGAGGTCAACTGTACCTATCTCCTATTGGTGGGCGGGCAGATCAAGTCTTGGCGCGGCCGACGGCCAAAGAACATCCATGGACCATCACGCCTCCGCAAATGATACGACATGGCCTCAACCATTTCTCCACAACCCATGGAGTCCCCCGTAAGGTAGGCAAACGTCCCGGGAACTCGGGGCTTGGTAAGTGAAGTCTCATCGCTGCGAACTTCTAGCGCGAGCAGTGTCTTTGATCGTTCCTTTCCTCGTCTCGCGCACCCGAACACTTTCAAAACCTCGTCTATTCATGGCCCTCTAAGCAGTCACATTTCCTCACCAGCAGTTCAAACAGCAGCCAGCCATGGAGCTCCCATCCGCGAGACCGTACCCGTACAAATTCAACCCAGAATCGACCGCATTGATCATCATCGACATGCAACGAGACTTTGTCGATCTCAATGGCTTCGGCATGATCCAATGCGGCAACGATGAGCTCTTCAAAAAGGTCCGAGACATCGTCCCCAAGACCCAAAGAGCTCTCGCAGCAGCTCGAAAACTCGGTCTCCATGTCGTTCACACCCGAGAAGGCCACCGACCGGACTTGTCCGACTTGCCGCCATCCAAGAGGCTACGACAAATCTCTTCTCCTTCTGGCAAACACACCATGACAATAGGAGATCAAGGCCCAATGGGACGACTGCTGGTCCGCGGAGAATATGGTCACGACATCGTCGACGAACTCAAACCTTTCCCTGGCGAAGTGGTCATCGACAAGCCTGGAAAGGGTTCTTTCTGGGACACCACTCTCCACCGTGCGCTGCTCGCTCGTGGTATCACACATTTGCTCTTCGCGGGCGTGACCACGGAGTGCTGTGTCAACACGACCGTGCGAGAAGCAGCAGACCGAGGTTTCGAGACATGCGTGCTGGCGGATTGTACCGATGGTTTCGACGCTTCTTTCTACAGCAGCACATTGGACATGCTGTGCTCGTACGATGGCCTGTTCGGCTTCGTGGGTTCCTCCGAAGAGCTGCTCAAACTCGTACCTGTGGCAAGTGGAGAAATAGAGAAGGACTCGGCGAGCTTCGACGGAGACATTTCCCTTGAAGGACTTCGTAAGCAATACAGCAGTGGCCGAGCACGACCGACCGATGTCATCAGAGATATCATCTCCCGCATCGAAGAATACAAAATCAAAGATCCAGCAGTCTGGATATCTCTCCGTTCTCCTGAGCAGCTTCTGGAGAGCGCGCGGGCTGTGGAAGAAAAGTTCGCAGGCATACCTTTGCCAGAATTGTACGGCGTGCCGTTTGGTGTCAAAGATACCATTGACGTTGCTGGCATTCCTACCACTGCGGCACGTGAGGCATACGCATACACCCCCGAACACCACGCCACAGTCGTAAAGGCACTACTCGAGGCAGGAGGCATCTTCGTGGGCAAGACTAATCTCGACCAGCTTGCCACCGGTCTATCCGGATGTCGGTCGCCCTATGGCACGCCACGAAGTGTATACGGCAAGGACAGGATTTCCGGCGGCTCTTCCTCTGGATCCGCGGTTGCTGTTGCCGCGGGACTGGTTACATTCGCTCTGGGTACCGATACCGCGGGCTCAGGCAGAGTACCAGCCAGCTTCAATGGTATCGTCGGCTTCAAACCAACCAAGGGGACCCTGAGCGCACATGGCCTTGTCCCTGCCTGCGCTTCTTTGGATTGTATCACAGTCCTCAGTAGAACCGTCGAGGAGTCTCGCACGGTCTGGCTGACCTTGGACAAAGGCCAAGACCCAGCCGACCCACACGCCAAACCACAGCAGTCCCTCGCCCTCTGGCACGCCGACTTCCGCGGAGTCAAGACCGGAGGCTTCACATTCGGCGTTCCCGCTCCAGCCGCGCTCGAGAAGTGCACGGAAGTCTACCGCGCCCTCTTCGCCGCCGCCGTGGAACGTCTTCAGCGCGCCGGCGGCTCTGCCAAAGAGATCCCCTGGACTCCCTTCGAAGGCGCCACGAATCTCCTATACGACGCCTCTCTCGTCCACGAGCGCATCGCCTGCATCGGCCACAAATTCCTCAGCGAAAACCTCCATTCCCTCCATCCCGTCACCAAAACTCTCTACTCGACCGCGCTCAACAGCACCCTCAAGCCATGGGACGTCTTCAGCGACCTCCAATCGCGGGCGGAATTCACCCGCGACGCCGCGGCGGTGTTCAGAGACACGATCGATGTGCTTCTCGTGCCCACTTCGACGTCCCATCCGACGGTGCGGGAGATGGAGGTCGATGCGTTGGCGCTGAATGCGAAGCTGGGATACTTTACGCATTTTGGGAATGTTCTCGATCTTTGTGGCGTGGCGTTGCCGGCGGGGGAGTATGAGAGTGGAGATGGAGAGGGTGAGCGACTGCCGTTCGGCGTGACGATTCTGGGAGCGGCGGGTATGGATGGGAAAGTCTTCGATATTGCGAGGGAGTTTGAGCGGACGGCGTGAGGTCTGGCTTGTTCTGAGCAGCTGGATTGAAGTGAGTAGTCGTACTGGTACGCCCAAGAAGGTGTCCTGCTTAGTGACTGAACGCTTACGTACTTGCCGTGAGTTGTGGTGATACGAGAGACGTCTCTTGGAGCAGGGCATCAATGATAATGTTTATCATTGTTCAATTTGCAGGGTGTTCTATGAACGAAGTCGTGACTTCCTCGTTTGGTTCGGACCATCTTGTCAACTTGCTGCGATAGATGCGGGCGATGCAGAGACGAGTTGTAATGCTATTAAGGCAGCGTTGGAGCTGGTCCGAGTAGATGTGCAGTTGCGTCTTGGAGAGCATCGTGCATCCCGGGACTGC
This sequence comes from Zymoseptoria pseudotritici STIR04_4.3.1, assembly GCA_000223685.2. Taxonomy (NCBI): domain Eukaryota; kingdom Fungi; phylum Ascomycota; class Dothideomycetes; order Mycosphaerellales; family Mycosphaerellaceae; genus Zymoseptoria; species Zymoseptoria pseudotritici. The sequence goes on from AFIR01000668.1 coordinate 38,714, forward strand.
TTCTCATGGCAGAGCAGGCAAGAGACTTGCATAAAGGGACCGCTGGGATGGCGTGGTAGACGTGATCGTCTCCGGTATGAAGCTCTTGGTCACAGCAGATATATCGAAAAGCGCAAAAAGCGAAATTCCAGCTGGAGCGAGGAGGCCGATCTGATCGAAGAAGCGTATAGTAGATGCAGTTCCATCGCAAGGTCGTTCAGATGCATTCTCTCGCAATGGATGGATATGCTCCTGCGGTGTGCTGTCAATGATACCTTTGTCCTCCTGCTGCGGGCCAACCAGCCCACCGCGGGCTCTTTCCTACTTTACCACCGTGTTAGGCAAAACATATACTAACCACATGCGCCTCACGCATACAAAATCTCCCGCAGGCTACCACTTTCACCTCCCTTCTCGACCTCGTCCACCCATCTTCCCACCCTCTTCACGGTCAACAACCCATCGCAATGCTGCACCGCCAGCTCAAACTCCCTCTTCGCTTCGCCGTCCCGAAATACCTCCATCCATGCGGGCTGCAGGCGCGACATCTCCTGCAGAAACGTGGGCCGCAGCACGCCGCGCTCGTACTCGAGTTGATGCTCCCAATATAACGTCGTCTTGCCCTGAGCGTGATCTTCTTCATCCGGCCCGTCGAGTTCGGGATCGTAAGCGGCGTAGGTGTCGCGCTGAGGGGGCTTCTCACGAACTCTACCTTCCAGCAGCGCGGGAGGCTGGCACGCCATCCAGAGAGGCAGGAAAGAGACGCATTCCCAATCGAGTATAGCCGTGATGCGTGCAGAGTCCTCGCTCGACACGAGGATGTTGTTCGCGTGGAGATCATCGTGGAAAAGCATCGTGGACTGGACTTCATCGGCGGAGAATCGACTTGGCAGAAGCGCGAGAAGGCGCTCAGTGAGGGCCTTGATGGCTTCTGCGTCTTCGATGTCGTCTTCGTCGGAGTCGGGATTGGCTAGGATTTGAGCTTGGGAGTCGAGCACGAGGTGCAGGCGAGCGGAGAGCCAAGCGTGGCTGGTTGTGAAGGGCCCTCGATTGACGCTGTTTTGTGCTCCGCGGTCGCCCCAGAAAAAGGACATTGAGACGATGCTGCCGACTTCGTAGCGTTCGGAAGACGATTGGTAAAGATTACCGATTGAATGATAGCGAGGTTCGGCGGCGAAGAGTTGAGATTGATACTGAGCGAGTTGCTTGACGAGGTCTTCCTTCTGCTCCATGGACATTTGCCGCCATTTCCGCTCCAGCACCATGCCGGGCATCATCTCCATGAGGATCCATTCGAAACCAAGGGCATTCTCGTTTGTCGCGGATTGGCCACGCACGGAAGGAATTGGCGTCGTCGTGGTTTCCCGCACAAAGTTCATGGTCGCCACTTCACTTGCCATCTTTCTCTGCGGATCCACGGGCAAGGCGACTCGCATCAACCACTGTCCAGCATCCGTACTTACAGAGTACAGCTTGTTGAACCCGCCTTGGGCGAAGAACTGCACGGCGCATTTTGCCGTGACATCAAGGTTCAGATGTTGTCGTAAGATCCCGTCGACCTTTGAAAGGTCCGGATCTGTCGTCCATCGTGGCTCCAGTCCGCTGAGGGTGCCCTCCCACTCGAGGCCATATTGGTTCAACATGGTCCTCAATGGCACACAATGGGATCGCTTTACGACATACTTAGCAAGTTGTGAGAGCAGGCTAGGTTGAGGTGAGTACGAGCGAGAGATCGAGGCAAGAGCAAGAAGGAGATTGATGCGAACGGACTGTAGATTGGGATTGCTCTCGATGAGTATGGAGTGGAGATTCGCGGAAGAACGCACTCTGCTTCAAGGCAGCGGCCGCAGAAACGGAAAGAAAGAAACTCCAGGAGGAGCGAGAGGAAAGCAGGTTGTTTGCTAAGCGCCGGGAACAGCGTCTTGAGAACGTGGCAGAGAGAGCAATATTACCGTGGTCGAGACGTGAGTCATCACAGAGAAAGATGGGGTGATTTCGAGAGCGACGAGCACGAGAAATCTCATCTCTCGTCGGAGGAGGATATCCGGACACGGTCAGAGGTCGAGATCAATGCGCGGAATGGCGAAGTGAATGGAATGTCGTTTGGAGAGGAGGAAGCAGTTGACAGGTGTGCTGATCGAAATAGTCCGGCGCTGAAGTGGAGAGGCTGACAGCCCGTCAAATTGATGTCAATTGATGGGGTCATTTGATGGACGTTCTGCATCAGTGCGATGGCCGCGACGTATATAAGGTATCCATCACGTCGCCTGGAGAAGATGCATGCTGTAAAAATCGTCGGACAGTGAGATGGACGAGATGGGAAGAGAAGAGGACAAAGGTCAAGAGGTGTTCGTTGCAATTGAGTCGACTTCAATGCACCGGCTAATCTGCGGTAGACACGGTTGAATGGGGCTCGCTGTGACGGTCCTCTGCAAATTCGGAGAGTTGTCGTGAACCGCATTCATGTCTACGTGCTCTGTGTCTATCTCTACGAATCTATACTTCTTCGTCTGTGAGATATTTCTTCCGCATCTCTGTCCGCTGTGACACTACGCAGCCAACTCCCGACGCCTGCCATCGTCCAAGGCAGATCTAAGCACTCACGCCAGCATCACCCTTCTTGAACTGTTCGTAACCCTCTTTCGCAGCTTGCTCCACAGTCGTCTCCCCTGCCGTGATCCTCTTCACCTCCCTCAGAATGTCAGTCCAGTCGCCGAAGACTGTGAATGGTGCGTTCTCGCGGGCGCAGTAGCTGATGAGATCTGGAGGCGAAGTTAAATGGTGTTCGATATATGTCCACTTCTCATGACTTACCGTGTCCCTTCTTCGCAAACAGTAGGTCCGTCTCGCGAGCAGCTGACAGGTCGGACACTCCATCACCAGCATAGAACATCGTAGGACGCTTGTCCTTGGGCAGAGTGCTGTACGGTCGGAGGCACAACGATTTGTCGTGGCCGAAGTCACTACAAGTCGTGTCAGTACGAACTGGAACTCAGGGTCATGGAGGACAGCCTTACCTATCATCATGAAACTTGATCTGCCAGCCACTCTTCTCATTGATCGTCTTGCCCGGTCGAGCCTCAACGTCATTGCTGATAATATCCAGCTTGTCGGCGTCCTTTCCGATCAGATTCTGCAAAATCGCTCGGATGATGGGCTCCATGCCAGAGGACACAACGACTGTAGGGATCTTGTTCTTGAGGGACCACTCGAAGTACTCTTTGAAGCCAGGATCGAGGGTGATGTTCTTCACGAGCAGGTCGATGCATTCGTTGTATGGAGCGGTGATGGAGTCCATCATTTCTCTGAAGGATTGGCTGCGAGGGTGTTAGACATACTGAGTCTTTGCGTGTGTGATATGTCCTCGGAGGGTAGAAAGGTCCCTACCGAAAGGTCTTCTTGTCTTCGAGCACATCTTTGTTGCCCTGCTTTCGCTCCGCCGTGCCGAATCCGATGTTGTCCGTCTGAAGATCGAATCAGCTCCATGGTCCGAATCACAACCGGTCGAAAAGTCTCACCATGTAATCATTGCTGTCCCTTTCCGTGATCGTGCCATCGAAATCGGTGAAAAAGATAAACTTGGGATCCTCGAAGGGGAAATGCAAAGCTTTAAGCTCATCTGGTTTTGATGTTGATCCCATGTCGACAATGGTGTTCTGGCAGTGTTATCGAGAGTTTGCAACTGATCTGGAGAAAGTGTTGAGGACGGGAAAAGAAGAGATGTCACAGATCTTGTCCAGTCGAGACAAGTTTGAGATGTTGATCTCCGGAGAATCTTTTGTTCGCTGAGCGGCGTCAAGTTGTTCCTGCAGACGAATGACAGCCGGTCGATCGCCGGCCGCGCCATTGTCGTGGTGCAGCCGACTTTTAGTGGAGAGCTTGACAGCTTGACGACATTGATATTTCTCGAATCTTGAATTCCTAGAGATATATCAGGCGCACGAGAGGATGATCATGCACTGGACGCGGCTTCCGAGCAGTCGCCTAGGTGCGGAAGTCGTCAAGAGCATACGGGCGAACACGACTCCGAGAACCACGGCGAGCTATACCACTTCGAAGCCATGGACTTGTGCGGATTGCCGAGTAAAGCTCGAAAGACAGAGACCACGCATTGGAGAGCTGGCGACGAAGACTCGGGCCTTCTCAAGATCAACCAGACTACACGATGACAACCGCAACGAGACTCCTGCGACACCTCCACCCTCGCCAACACCGTCACATATCCGAATCGACAAACCTGAACCATCCCCCGTACCAAACACCCCCGCCTCGACCTCCACAACCCTCCCCTCACGCACCGAAAGCGCACGGTCCGATCTCTCGAAGCGAATGTCCAAACTAATGGACGACCTCCTCGCCCGAGCCTCCGTCGCAAGCCAACACATCAACGCCTACACAGGCACAGACTTCTCCGGCATCGAAGCACTACGGAAAGAGATCAGCGATCAAGAACAAAAAGTACGGAGCTACAGACGAGAAGTCGACGACACCAAATCAAGTCATCACGACGCCCACGCGAAACAGACGAACGCACAACGAGAGATAGTCGGACTGCTAGAGCGGAAAGCATCATGGTCACCGTCGGATCTGGAACGATACATGTCGCTAGTGAGATCGGAGCACTTGAACGAGCGGGACGTGCAGATCGCAAAGGAGAATCTCGCTACGGCGGAGAGGAACTTGGAGGATGCGAGGAGTCTGTTGGAGAGGTTGGAGAGGAAACAGTATCATGAAGAGCAAATTTGGAGTGATACGATTAGGAGGAATAGTACGTGGGTGACGTTTGGGTTGATGGGAGTCAATATTCTGCTGCTATTGACGCAGATTGCGGTGTTTGAACCGAATCGGAGGAAGAAGATTGTGAGGGATGTCAAGGCTGCGTTGGATGAGAGGACACTTTCGGTGAGCCCGGTCAGCATGATGCCTGCTGAGGGAGAAGTGGTCCCGACGGCGCCGGCGGTGGATGAGGAGGCCGAGAAGAAGGCGCGGAGTCTGCTCGAGGCATTGCTACCTCCCGAGGACGAGTCCAGCAAGAAGAGCGAGGACATTCCTCTGGCTGTGGAGAAGATGCTGCCGCCAGAGGCTTCGGACTTCATTGGAGCCGTGCCAACAGCGATAGAGACTGCACCTCCGACAGCTCCGTCGGAAATCCCTGTTGAGCTCCCTACGGAGGCATCATCGCCCCCGAGGCCTGCACCCTCCACTACCATGGAAATCTACCAGGAGATACTCCACGACCTGTTCAGCGAGCGGCTCATACAGATCAAGAAGGTCGACCTGACAAACGCTGCTCTGCAGGGTGCGGCGAGCGGCGTAGCTCTGATGGGCTTCCTCTTCCTCCTCTTCCGACCAAAGTGATGGGTATCATAGCTCAAAATCCAAGCTCATTGAAACTCTCCAAATTCTCCATCGTCGAAACCCAGCTCTTCCGCCGTTTTGCCTTGTATTGAATCTGCTCCAGCCTCAAACCCATCATCATGCGGTTTCGCTCCCGCCGGCGGAGGTGCAATCGAGAACAACGCCGCCCCATCGTCCTTCTTCCCCTCTCCACTCTCACTACTCAACGGCTGTTGTCTCCTCCCCTTCCCACCCACCTGAATATGAATCTTCTCCCCCTCCTTCAAACTAAAATCCTGCTTCACCTCTTTCTCCACCACCTTCCCCCTCCCCTTCCCTCCCACCCCCTCCATCCCCAAAACCTTCCTCACCTCCCCCAACGCAACCCCAAAATCAAACGCCTCACTCCGATCCTCAAATCCAATCCCCAACGTCGCTTTCATGCCTCCCTCTCCTTGCACCCTCACAGCAAAAAACCTCGAACTATCATTCGCCTGCTGCACCACCGCGAGCGTCGTATACGGCGCCGCAGCGAATAATGCTCCTGACGAAGCATCCTCGAATACGATATCTGCTTTTATACGATCGGCATGCGCGGTTTCGAGCACGCGGAGACGAGCGGTGAAGATTTTCTGCGCGGTGGGACGGGGTGGTGCGGTCCAGGATCCGGCGGAGAAACCGGCGGTGGAGGAGGTGAGGGGTGGGATTTGGTAGATGTGGACCGCGGGGGTGAGGTGCAGGACGCGTTGGATGGCGGAGTCGGGGAGGGGAGTGCCGGTTGCGGGGTCGAGGGTTGGCATTGTGTTTTGGGACGCGCTCGATTGAATGTCTCTCTGAGCTGGCGTGTCGCTGGGGAGAGTGCGGACAAGAGTGTGCAGAGGGAGAGAGTTGTGCTGCAAGGGCACAACACAACGCTCTTCACATGCAAGGCGCCGATCGTACGGGAGCGCATGCAGCGGCCCGCTGCCGCTGGACCCCTTACCAAGATCTTACCTCCGTTCCCCCGCTTAAAGACCGCTACTACGTTATCAAAACAACATAACAACACTCTCTCGCTCCTCTAGCTTAATTACTTAGATAATTAATTACATAACTAAACTATAACTAATTTAAATAACTTCTGTTGCAAAAGAGACTATAAACACCTCCGCTGCAAGTACGCAATTGCGTATAGGCAAAACAAGACTCCTCCTAGCCTTAGATCGCTAACAGCCGGTAAGCTAAGAGAGAAGGTCGAGGAATTAGAGCTAACTATTAAATCCCTTACCGAACAACTTAACGCTCTCGAACGCTAATAATATAACTAATCTATCGACATTAAGTAGGCTCTCGGTCTACGCAGTCTTTATGCCTAAGGGCCGCAATACTTACCTTATATACTAGGAACGAATAGCCGTTCTAACCTTCTATAGAGCCGGCTAGTCGAATTGCAAGATAGCTACAGAACTACACTACTACTATAAGACTATTATATATAACTTAAGGCTTATATTCGCAGAGTTTCTAGGCCTTGCGTAGCGCGAGATCCTGCGTTAAAAGAGCGTAATAACAAACCGACTCGATCTATAAATACTAGTACTAAAATAAGGACTTCTAGCGCGAGCTAAGCTAGGCTCCTTGCTCTTACGCATCGTTCGTAAGGCTGTTAATAACATCTACCCTCGTCTTAAGTAGATAGTAGTAGCTAATAGAGGCATTTAAGATGCGATAAATATAGGCAAGATTACAAAGGCAGAGGTCTTAAAGAATAAGCTTCCTTATAGGTTTAGTTAACTACTAAAGGAGCGTTAACCTCTTAGTTAAATTAATAGTAATGCTAGACTAGTAGACTAGTATAGTATATAGTTTCTAAGCAATTAACAGGTCTTTAATATCCTCTATAACAAGCGACACGTTATAAGTAATATTAACCGCTGTTAGAAGAAGATTGTTTAAAGGCGCTTACTACGCAAATAATACCTCTTATAACTAAACAAGGACAACTACCTCGATTACTACGAATACCTTACTACTAAGCTCGCTTAGCTACTACTACTACTGCTCTTTATTATAGTCGACGAGAAGAAGCTACTTCTCGAAGGCTTATTAAATATGCATATCTTATACCTCGAAGGTAAGTAGCCCTTCGGTAATAATAACAAGGTCGCGCTCGTTCTTATATAGTAGGCCGCGGCTAGCGAGCATATTAGCGACGTCGTTAAGAGACCGATAAAGATATAGATACTAGAGATATAGAATACCTTAGAGTATGTTAAAAAGGAGATAAAGAAGCTAGTAGAGTAGCTAGATACTAGAGTAAGAAACTCTCGTTTACGCGCTCTAATTAAGGGCACTTGTAAATACTACCGTCTGCTTAAAGCTTAGCGTAAACGAGATAAGGACAATGCCGCTCGTCGTCTTACTCGTTCTAAGGGTGCAAGAGGCACTAGCACTAGTTAACGCAAAGCTAAGATTATACCTTAAATGCTATAGCTATTAGCGACTAAGTTTGTAAGAGCTAATAAGCGCGGTAGTATAGTGTAAGGGTAGTGTAACTAGGTAGCAACTAACACGTATAAGCAGTCTGTATACGAATGTCTATATTACCTACCGAGTATAACGAAGGGAGGTAAAAGGAAATAAAAGGGAATATGTGCGCTAAGCCTCGCTTAGGGTAGCCTCGGGTCTATATTAGGTCTAAATCGGGCCTAGGACAGGC
>AFIR01000661.1:0-15914 GCA_000223685.2 Zymoseptoria pseudotritici STIR04_4.3.1
GAATGTACTCTCGCGGGAGGGTACTTGCAGGATCTATAACAGAATTAGGGAAGCGGGAAAGGAATTTAGATTCAACTTCAATCCACAGGATCCTGGTCAACGAGCAAATATGTCACGCCACTGACCGCGAACGGTCCCGCTCTTTCAGACAACTTCGACTCCGTATGCCACATCGGAGTTGAACGACGGCATCCAATATCGTTCGCTCAGTCGGCCTCTTGTTGCCCATTTCCAGGATCGAGACGAAGGCCGTTCGCCGAGCCATAACGAGGAGACAGTTGCGCATGGTTGTGGTGTCGAGCCAGGAAGGCCATGAGAACCATCTCGAGCAGGTCGCGAGTGCCAAATAGCTAGCGAGGAGGAATGAAGCGATTGCAGTCTCATAAGTTCAGATGGTTCGTACAAACAGTCGTTCGATCGTGTTTTGTTTCCAGTACTAGTATCCTCAAGAGAGTTGCACTGGCAAGACTGGTCAGGGGCAAATTCTAGAGGGACGGAGCGCATCCCGGCTTGGCGCTGGAAGGGAAGGTGCGGGCCGAGACCTTGCCAATTCTGTCGTTCGTCTTCTCTTTAAATGTTTGTCGGTTGCAAAGAAAGTCACTCGTAAAGCATCAACATTCAACACCCATCACGATGGCGGACAGTAGTACTGTCGGATCGTCGGATCTGCCAGAAGATATGTTCATGTCAGACCAAGGTCATTCCGAGGTAGGTCACATGTTCTGCAAGTCGAGATCGGTAGTTACATGCCGATCGACGCCGGCCACTACTGCGCATCTGGAATGGCGGCCTAACTCAATCTCACAGTTTATCGGACTTTCCAACCTCAACGCCCACTTGGACACAATTTTACCGCGCAAGAAGGGCTCGGCCCTTATCGAGATCACAGGCGCTATCAAGAAAGGTGACCACCGCGGCTCATACGAACATCAGCAAGACGTATTGGCGAACCTGCTCATTCGGCAGCACGAGGTCGTCGCAGTCATTCTCACATCTTCCGCTGGAGTCACTGTTTCTGCGCCGCAAAGCGGCCCAACGAATCCTAGCAACATCACGGAGGTAGCGAAGCCTCAAATCATTGTCGCTGCAAACCCAAGGAAGGATGACTTCGAAAAGCAGAAGACCTTCCCAGATACGAAAGTCCGTGTCGATGCACTGCCCCGACTTGAAGAACACAAGCTTGACAGGACAAACGGCGTGGTTGAAGCGGTTTTGCGGCACTACCAGTCCGAGAATGGCACCGTCCTTTTTCCGAGGCATGTTGGGTGGTTTATGGGACTGCTCAAGGATTGTCACGATGAGAAACAGTACGTCCGTTCGTACAACGACGCTGCGCAAGCACTTCGGACGTACGTCTATCTGGTCAGCCATCCTAAAATGCTGAAGCGCATGAAACTGGGCAAGGACAACGACTGCAATTTCTGGGAAGTTTTGACTACTCCGGCAGAAAAGTATCCAGCAGACCTGTTCAGCGATCAGGACATCTCACGTGGCCTCCTTCAGCTCCGGTCATCCAAAGAGCAAGCAGATTTCATCGCGGAGTTCATCGTTCGAAACAGCGGTGGAGATCCGCCTGAGCTTGACTCGCCTGAGTTCTACAAGAGCGCAGAACACATTGCATCGGTGCCATTGTACGATGTGAATGGCCGAAAATTCTTCCACAACATGATGTCGGACATCATTCGAGACGCGTTCAATGCGTTGGAAGCACTCTCGAAGAGGATGGCACAACTTGTCGACAAGAAGGATAAGACTTGGAAGCAAATCGAAACTAGCGATGTTAAGGACGTTGCATCTCTCGTGCAGGATGCGGAGGCTGAGGTCAATTTCCTTCATCGGTTTCTCGCTCTGTTTGGTCAACAGGATTCCGGAGGACACCCAGGAAAGTCAAACCTTGTGACTCAATCTTGTCTGCTGATTCAACACCTTGAATGGCTCTCCGCGGCGGCTCAGGTCCAGGGCCGTACGGGCCAAACCATCCTCCGCTCTGGCGCAAACCCTGTTCCCGGCCCTGTCACTCAAGGCACCCAGACCACAGACTCCACCGTCAGAGATAGGGAAGGTGCAGAGAGGACTGCCAGCGACCCAATTCTGGAGGGTTCTGCCGCAAACGACGAAAATTTGGACGCCGACCAGGACTCTCAGGATGATGACTCTGAAGCTGAAGACGAGCTCCAGCAGCTGGTCGACCAGCTCAATGAGTCTGCGATCGGACCAAATACTGGCTACGCGCTCTCTGTACACAAGTACCTCGATCTCGGTTGCCTTCACGAGCGCGGACTGGAACAGGCATGCCCTGCTCAGCTAGAAGTATCAGACAGGATCAAGAGTGAACACATCCGCAACGCCGAGGTGGCAGTCGTGGACATTAAAGCGTCTGAGTGGCAAACAACGCAACCGTCCATTGCTACAGCTTTAGACACGGTCATGGCCGAAAAGTCCGAGGATATCAAATGCTTGAATCGGGAGGAGATTGAGAGCAGGATCACCAAAGCGAAAGCAGATGCGATCACGGCAAGGCACATGCAGAATGCTCTGAAGCGCTCCACACCACTCACTGGGGGTGCCGCGCAGAGCGCTGCGAAGAACGAAGCGAGTGATGTCACAAGGAAGACCCAAGAACTTCTCCACAGCGAATACTTCAACGGTACAATGCATTGCGAGACGATCCTCTTCTCGGCCATGGCTCTCCTGAGGGAGCTGCCCCAACTCGAGCAAAAGTTGACCGACAACGACTGGCTCCAGCGCAACGGCATCTTTGGACTCCAGTCCACCCTTCTATACCTCGTCCGACACCCATTGCCATTGATCAATGTCTCGAAACGCTGTTGCCCTGCATGCTGGAAGGTGTATGAGCTGATGGTGGAGCACGAGATCATCGCTCCTCTTGACACAACAGTCGCTGTGCCGGGTTACCATACCAAGTGGTCTGCAGTCCGACTACCACCATTCTTGCCGAAGCAGTACGTCCAGAAGTCCATTGATCACGCCAGAATCGAAGTGAAGAGCAAGCTGAAGAAGCTGCAGAGCCTCATCAACGAGGAGAAGAGCAACGCGTCTGGCGGAGAGACCTCTCCAGGCTCCGACCCATCTGCATCAGGCCAGAAACGTACTATCTCGCGTAAACCGCAGCGCAACAGCAAGAAAAAGCAGAGTGACTGGCTTTCCAGCAGCCCGAGTGGTATGGTGGGTAAGCAGGCATCAAAGCATGAGCTAGAGAATGAGACACAGAACGAAGAAGAAAAGCGGCGTACAGATCGCAAGGAGAAGTTCACAGATGAAGCTGTGCAGGACGATTTGGAGATGCCGGAGGGCTCGGAGCTGAAGGAGACCGACAGTTCGGGAGTGGAGGGGAGCTCGCAGATCCAAGGCGAGTGAGTGTCCCATTGTGCGAGGGAATGCCTACGATACGATAGCGGAAGCCAAGTATACTCATGCGCATTGGAGGCCGAATGATGAAAAAAACGCGAATTGTGTCCATGTGGTTACTGTTCATTGACAGGAGCCCTATGTGATGACGCGCTGTGATATGCTTCGCAAGTCGCACCATAGTACCTCCGACATCCTCCACCCTCCTCAACTCCACTGTATATCCTCCCACCTCTCCAAATGTCTCACCTCCGTAGGTCTCACCGTCTCCAACCTCGAACATCCACAACCAGGACACTCCCCTTCCAAGACGGCCTCGCAATAACTCGCACTATACTCCTTCATCACCTCCAACAACTCACTCCCATCATGAATCGCCTTTTCCTCCACGCCAGGCTTGATGCGACACGTACACCTCGGTCCATCATTCATCGTAAACTCCAGACTCAAATTCTCGTCTCCACTGTTCACACTCTTCCGACTCCTACTCCTCGCACCCTCCTCAACCGGCGACGCCGACCTCGCCCTCGCCCCAGCAACAACCCTCATAGCATACTTCACATCCCCCGGCTGCACTCCATCCCAAGCATAACACCTCCCATCAATATGCATCGTCAAACTCCTCAAGTCCCGCACACTCTCCCCCAGACTCTCTCTCCACGCATCCAACCGTTTATTGAAATCGTGAAGTCGAATGTGATCGCGGGAGTGATAGCCGATTTTCCCGAGGTGGAAGGTATTTTCCGAGTAGAAGATGGAGAGCACTTCGGCACGGATCCAGGCGCAGGTGAAGGATATTGCGGGTTGGTGGAGTTTGGGGTGGGTGGGGCGGCAGAGGGGTTCGACGGGGATGGGGTCGGGGAAGAGGACGATGTCGCGCCAGATGGAGTTGCGGAGTTCACCGGGCAGGCGGGCGAGGAGGTTTGCTGTCATTTCGGGGATGATGGTGGTGGTGTGGTGTGGGTGCTTTTGGTCGAGAATGTGGTGAGGTTGGTAGGTTCGTCGTGAATGTTGTATTTTCCGGCGGTGGTGATGGCAGGTGCTTGTGCGAGATTCTTTCTTATAACGGCCGTGGTGAATTCCGAAAGACCAGTGTGCAGGGCGTCCGAAGTAATGCAAGGTATTCGCTTCCAAGGATGGAAGTCTCACTCGGCAGGTGAGAACGAAAGCAAGGTAGAGAAATAGGTAGAGGAATAGGTCAAAGCAGCAGAAATTCGAAAAGAACAATCAATGCGAGAGATCGAGCAGGCGCATCTTACTTGTAAGCGAACTTGGAAGGAAGAGAAGCGCGGGAATTGAGTCGCAAACGACAACTCGGTGTCACCTCCGCAAAAGGGCAGGTGCCGGCCTGCCATGTGGCGTGTGCGCGCGGCTTGACAGGGGATCCCTTGCAGCACTGCGAGATCTACCGAAGTCTGGAACGAAATGACAATCGGATCTGGTGCGATGTGCCGCTGATTCACTCAGCAGTCCGACGGAGGAGCATTTCTGCCTTATAATTCCAAGACCGATAGAGGCGCGAGTTTCGAACAGATTGCCGGTCTCTGCCAGGCTGCTCAAGAGGACCGCTGTCCATCGCTGAAAGGGCCAAGCTCTTGCGCCGATTTCCGATGTGAATCCAGATGGCCTAGAATCCCTCCGCTTGACGCAGGAGGATTGTTTGATGAAGATTGCATTTCGGGGGATGTCGCAAACTTGAACTGCGCAATCTCGGAGAGAAGTGCGAATGTCGTTGGAAACCGGAGTCTTGGCGGTGCCACCGGCTAAAGTCAATTTCAGCTTTGGGACAACTCTGGTATCTCTTGATGCTTGTCGACAGTGATGACAACGTACGACGAGCTGGTGTCAATTGTTCTGTCTACAGCCCTCTACCTACGAACCCCCATCCAAAACCATCCTCCTAACCCACTGATGCTCCTCCACCTCCCCATCCGTCTTCCTCATCTTCTCCTGAAACAAATGCTTCGTATAGTACTTATACAACCAATCGCTCGCCCCATTATACGTGATCGAATGATCACTATCCGTAAACGCCATCATAGTCATCTGATCTGGACCCACGCCCGATCCGACCAGCAAGTCTGCCAACGCCGCCGAATTCTGATAATGAACGTTGTCGTCACCAGTTCCATGCGCAATCAGGAAGCCGCCCCTTGCGTTCGCGAAACCCGTCGCGTTCCGCACTGCCGTTTCGTTGTATCCCGCTTCATTCTGCGAGAAGGTCTGCATGTAGCGCTCCGTGTACATGCTGTCGTAGAACCGCCAGTCTGTGACTGGGGCGGCGATGAGAGCGAATGAAAACACGTCCGAGTTGGCTTCGAGAACTTTGGCCGAGAGGTATCCTCCGAACGAGTGTCCGTAAATACCGACCCTCTCGGCATCGAGGAAAGAGTGCATGGAGAGGAGTTCTTTGGCCGCCCAAATTTGGTCTTGTGCTTCGAGACGCCCCAAGTGGTCTGTGACGGCGGACCGGAACGCGCGACCTTTGAAGCCCGTGCCGCGGTTGTCGATGGTGTAGGTGATGTACTCGAGTTCCGGATCGGAGGCGATGTAAGCGCGCCAGGTGAGGGTTTGGAAGCGTTTGCTGACTTCCTGGGCGTTGGGGCCGCCGTAGGGGGTGAAGAGGACGGGGTATTGCTTTGTCGGGTCGAAGTTGGGAGGCAGGCGTTGCATGACGTTGAGGGTGAAGTTGGAGTAGGGGAGCGGGAGCTCGAAGTAGGTGATGTTAGGGAGGTGGAGGGTGGAGATGTTCTGCAGGAGAGCAGAGTTGGAGACGAGAGTGGAGAGAGGGGTGGTGGTGGAGTTGGTGGAATAGACTTCTTGATAGGGGACATCGGGGCCTTGGTAGGAGAGGATGTAGTAGTCGCCTTTGGAGGAGAAGGAGGCGGACCAGTAGCCGGCGACGGTGTCGTCAACGAGAGCTTTTTTCTCGCCTGTGGCGTAATTCATGGAATAGAGATGGCGTTCTGTTGAGTGGCGCTCGGTACTGAGGTAGTAGACAAGGCTGCGAGCAGTGTCGACTTTCAGCATGGCTGTGACTTCCCACTCCCCTTCAGTGACAGGGATGGCATCTCCACCCGCGACTGGGTACAAGTAGATGTGATTCCATCCGCTCTCGTCGGACAAGTCGAGGTAGAAGTCTTCAGTGGAGTTGGCGACAGGACCGACATAAGCCATGACAGCATTATTCTCAAGCCAGCCATCTGTGCCATCTCGCTCGCGGACAACCTCGGACGAGCCAGTCGTTGGATCAACCAAGACGTGCTTGTCCAGACGCTGAATGCGATTGAAGACACGGTATATCACACCGGAGTGATCCTCAGTCATCCAAGTAACCTCGCCGATGACAGTATCGTTTGGTGCGAAAGCAGTGATTGGAACATTGGTGTACTCCATTGTGGACATGTCGAGCATGTTCATCTCTACCGTTGGGTTCGTGGTGCCGACCTTGGGGTATCTTAGGTCCAACTCGCGAGGGTACGGAGGAGCGACCTCAGAATCATCCATGTAGTATGGAATGGTGAATGTTCCCACGCCAGTCTCGTTCGCGCTGAGGAAAGCAGCATATTTTCCATCCGGAGAGAACCAGAGAGCGGGCCTTCCACCGAAGATCTCCTCTTCGTAGACCCAGTCTGGCACAGCGTGGAACATGTCCGGACCACCATCATCGGTGATCTGTGTGACCTTGCTGTCATTGCCGTAGATGTACAAATTGTTCCCACGGACAAATGCAATCGCGCCGCCTGCTGGAGCAAACTCGGCATATTGAATATCTCCGACCTGATCCTCGACCAAAGGTGTTGTCTCCCCGCTCTGCACATCCTGAATGAGATAGTCGGCAAAGTACGAATGCCGATATTGCTTGGTGTAGTTCACAGCCCACAAAACCCTCTCTTGATCTGGTGAGATCCAGTACTCGTGGTAGTCTTCGGGGACCTTCGCTGCGTCGATGAATACGTTGCTGTCGCCGGTAACGATGTTCTCCAAGACAAGAGCTCCATCGTCGTTGGTGGTGATGTATTGTCCGTCTTGCTCGCCGGAGATCCAGTCTACGTCTTTGGGAGTGGTTGGTCGGTAGAGTGCTGTCGGAGTAGTGACGTTGTACGTGAGCAGTGTCTCGCCATTCCCAAGAGGTTGACGAGGTTGACGCGGTGGATCAATAGCTATCGTCAATGGCAGCAGTACGCTCAAAGAGAGGATGGCGGAGAGCGCCATTCTGCATGAATATACTGAGAAGGACATCAAGGGAACTGCAGACCTACCTGTTTGTATACTCTTCCAGTTGCTCCATACCTACCTGCCCTATCGAGATATCGTGCCACAGCAAAAGAATGCAACACCGTCGTCAAGTGACGCACGGCGATCTCTCCATTGGGAAGGTGGTTTCGGGCTTGGTTGTGGAGACGGCGGCGGTGTGGTGCTGGCCAAGGTTCTTGGAGACCCCAGTACTTCCCCGAGCCCCAGCCAGCCCGGTCGAGCCCCACGCTATAGCCAAGTCGGCTAGCTTCAATCGAATTTGATTCAGGTAGACAAGCGAGCCGAAGTTGTGAGCCAAAGCGAACAACGAGGGAAGTGAGTACTGAGGAGCCCGAGCTTGCGAGGAAAACGACGGGCGTACGATACCCGAGCGCGTGAGGCATATGCCCCTGCCCGCAGCGGCGAGCGCCTAAGCAGAACTATTTGGCCGCCGGAGGCTCCAATGCGAAGAAGTGTGCAATTTGACTGGAATTCATGCACCGGCATTTGATATTGATTAAGCCCGGGGCTCGATCGGTATTGCTGGGGCTCGGGGAAGTAGTAGGGTCTTGGAGACGATAGGAGAGCTTGAAGCGGTATGAAGTCACTTGGCAGAAGGGACGTTGATCTTCGGCTCAATCAGGCCGAAGGATGTGGTTTAGCGCCACGCCAAAGAGAACGTCACGTGAACGCGAGGGAGCTCACTCACCTTACTCTATCCTTTCGTCCAAACTCCATCTTTCATGGCGAATCGGTCCTTGCATGAAAGACCTCTGCGATCGCATAGGTGCTATGTGACTTCGAAGATGCCAGCCTTGATCCAATCCCGCAAGCCGCGGCACTTACCTTGTCCAAACGGCTCATGAGCAAAGTGATTCCAACCCATATTCAGAAGGTACCGTCTTCCGAACAGTACCGCGAAACTGGAGCCAGAGATCGTGATGGAAACGAGCCATATCCTGGCAGCCGGCCAATCCGAGGGTAAAGCGGCGAGCTGAGGCACGCACTCGCGAGAGAGGGCATTGAAAAGGAGAAAAATATTATCAAGAATGTGTCCAGGAGCTCCGAGCCAGACCGATGATATCTTGCTGCTCCGCAGTAGTGCGCGATCCATCTCTAGGCGGGAATAGACGAGTGGTCCATCGCTTGGCTGTCCGCCGCTCGACCTGCGAAGGCAATTGTCCGCAATGGCGAGTGCGTGGGTCTCTACACCTCGCCAGGCACCTTCCGGAGTCCTATTCCTCAGTCAGTCGCTCACTCGGTCCAATGTGTCTCTGGTATTGTCGTGTGGAAGCACTTTATCCGTAGACGTGGCGTTGATGCTGTGCAAGGATCCGCCGCTGAAGACATCCATCTTCAGCGTAACTCCAGGTTCCGCCTGTCGAAGTCGTCTTCTTCTCGTCCTCTTGTTCATCATGGCGGCCATCTCTCAAGGTAAGCGACTCGTCATCGTTGGCGAGAGGGGTCGATGCGGAGTGGTGAGGCCGGTTCGCGTTAGCAGCCGTGCTGGAGAAGAGACGGAGGAGCAAAGGAGGTTGATGACTCTCTCACTATCTTGTACTATGCACTGATGGCGGCATAATCGTTGAACTGATCGATAACGACGAAGACGATTATACGGCAACCCACGCTGCTTCAGCCCTCCCTGGTGGCCCGATTCCTATCACTTCTCTCATCTCCCGATACGCGATTCTGTATTTCGACGATACAGCTGTACACACCCATCGCCTATGTTTCCTTTCTTTCCCACCGCCATCTGATACCGCACTCGCTCACAAATCACAATAGCTATCGCCCGGCCACTCCGGTCTCTGGCGCAAGCAGCAAGCACTATCCACGGCCGCACAGGCAGTGTGCTGGACATATCCGTCAATGGCGGGATCGAAGCCATCTCGCCAGACTACAAGGTGCAACATTGGCGTCAGTGAATTTCATCGGTCAAATCGGTCAGATGAAGATGTGAGAGGAGATGGCGTCACTTACCGCAGCAGACTTCTTGCCCAGGACAGTCGTCGCGGGTGTGGCAGCCTTGTGCATTGGCTGTAGCTGCAAGGCTAAGGGTGAGGAGGGCGAGGAGGGCGAGGAGGTAAGGCATGGTTTTGGTTTTGGTTCGAGCTTGCGATGCTTGCTGAGGATGGCTTGCTGGGTTTGTCAACAGAGTAAGGAGGTCTCTGGCGATTGAAGGATATAAGACTTGGGCCCAGACGTTGCATGCAACTAACATAGAATCGACGAAGGCAAAGACCACTCTTTAACAACTACAAAAGTCGCACCGGATCCTCCACCGGTTTGCGAGCACAACAGGCAGTGCAGTACTGTGCAACCAATCCCTCCGGAGGTCCGTCTTCCGCAAGCTACCACATTACCGCCAGCGCGCCCAAAACCCAGCCTCCCTCCTCTCTATCGCTGCTCACCACTCACAAGTCGCACGAACTACGCCCAAACGCGAAGCCCGACAACTGGCCCTTGCAGCAATCGCTTTCCACGCCATCACAGAATGTGTAGAAGTCGCCCATTCTGGTATCGTAATTCTGGACAGCTAAAAGAGGCATCATCGAGGTGAGTAAATCACTACGGTAGTTTGGCACGCGTCAGGGGCTGGGTCTCTTACTGCAGCAGACTTCTTGGCCGGGACAGTCGTCTCGGGTATTGCAGATCTGGGCGCTCGTTGCTACGAGGAGGAGGCCGAGGAAGACGAGGGCGAGGATGGTCGACATGGCGATGCTCAGGGACCTGGTGTGGTGTGTGTGTGTGTTGCTAGCCCGGTAGACGTTGACTCGATGTTTCGAGGTTGCAAATAATTCAATCATAGGTATTTCGACAACGGAAGCCAGCCTTAAATACCACGGCAGACGCATCGTATGGTTCCACCAGGCTACAACCACAAGAGCTATACAGCACCGCATTTCATCGATCCGGAGACACATGCTCCGCGTGCTCCGCGTGCTCCGCGAACCTCCTTCACCCCCTCCCTGGCGGCCTCCATCCTTTCCCTTCACCCGCGCTCACAAGTCGCACGAACTCCGCCCGTACGCCCATCCTTCTAACTCGCTCTTGCAGCAGTCGCTTTCCACGCCAGAGCACAGACTGTAGGAGACATAACCGCCCGCCGCCGCACCGGGGGAAAGCCAGACTGAGAAGGAACGTAGATGTCAGCGTGTGTATCAGTCGGATGTGACTTATGTGAGGAGTAAGTGCGCTCACCGCAGCAGACTTCTTGGCCGGGACAGTCGTCGCGGGTGGTGCAAGTCTCAGCGCTGGTGGCTGCGAAGAGACAAAAGGCGAGAAGTGCGATGAGGGGCGACATTCTCGTTGGACTGGAAACGTTGGGGAGGCGCAAGGTTGCTGGGAGGAGAATGTTGGCGGTCCGATAAAGGCTTGATGATCTGATGTTCTAGTTGACAGCCGTTCAGCGAAGGCCAGTCTTATACTACTGAAGTCGCGTTTGGAGATTCGCCCTGTTCAGGGAGCACAACGGCTATGCAGTTCACCGGTCCGGAGACCTAGGTTTCGCGAGCTGCAATGGGAACGGCAATGGTCTTAATAGCACATGCGGGCAGGCGGTATGTGTCGCAACCAGTCGATAAGCGTCCTCGAGGCGGCATTCGACAAGCAATGAGGCTGAGCCACGAGGAAGCTGGATCCCGGCCAGGCGTGCAAAGCGTTCGTTCCACAGGTCGCTCCGCCTGCGCGACGACAAGCTGCGGAGTGAGCGAATCACTCCGGCACCACATACTCCCTCGATCCTTCCGTACTGAACAGCACAACACTCATCTCCGCCTTCTCCTCCGCACTCGTCCCCTCCACAAAACTCCTCAACGCCGCTAATGTCGCCGCACCACAAGGCCCAGCACTCACACCTAAGCCCTTCAACTCTTCGACCGCATCATGCGCCTCCTTCTCCCCTACAATGACTGCATCACTCACTCCGTCCCGCAGGACCGACCACGCCAACGCACTCGTCGTACCGCAGTTCATTCCCGCCATGATCGTTTCACCTGTTACAATCGGAGTCGGGTAGCCGATATGGAGCGACTCTTTGAAGGACGGCGCGGCAATGGGTTCAATGGTCACAATGCGATTGGATGGGTTGGCAGAGGTATAGTGAGCCACGACGGAGTGCGCCCAGGATCCAACGCCGACGGAAACGAAGAAGGTGTTCGGTGTGTGGGGAGTGATGGCAGCGACTTGGCGGTCGGTTTCGGTAAGCATGGTTGCGTAGCCTTCTGTTACCCACTGTTTGGTGAGTCGATTCAGCGGCTTTTCCCATCGGAGCGTAACACACGCATGGGGAGGTTACCTTCGGAATCTGCTCATAGCCCTCCCAGCTGGTATCCATCACCAGTAACGCACCGCTGCGCTCAGAGTCCTCCAATGCCGCAGCAATTGAATCATCGTAAGTCCCTTCCTTCAGGACTTTGACCTCCGCCCCTTCGCCACGGAGCAGGTTCTGCGTATACTCGCTCATGAACCCCGGCACGTAAATGGTCACCGAAACGTTGAGGATCTTGCCCATTCGCGCACATGCTCGACCCCAATTGCCCTCTGAGCAGAGCACTAGCCTCACGTCCTTCTCCGTTGACTTGAGTGCCTGCTTGACATCCTCTAGCGAAGCATCATCGGGGAGAGAAAGCTCCTGACAAATCGCTCGATGGATTGCCCAACTCGCGCCGAGAATCTTGAAAGCAGGTAGACCGAAGCGAGTGGACTCGTCTTTGAGGAAGACGTATTTGAAGCCTAGTTCCTCTGCGATCGAGGACAGGTTGTGGAGGGTTGTCTCGTTGTAGTCGGGCAGAGTGCGATGAAAGGCCTCGACGGATGGGTTGAGAGAGGATGTTGAGGAAGGTGGAGAAGCGTGATGAGGATTGTGGAGGATGTAGGGACGGGCATATGAGGTTCTCGAGTCCAGATGCTGGACGGTGTATGTTGACATCTTGCTGATTTCTGCACCGGACTCGAGGGTGATGATATGACGGAGGAGGAAAGGAGAAGATGCAGACGGAACAATTGAACGGAGTCAGATGTAGTTGAAAATGGAAGATCCGTCAGCCTACCGGTAAGAGATGCCTCCAAAGGTTAGAACGAGGCCGCCCTACAAAGTAAGGTACACCTTGGCCGTTGTTGGCAGAGGACTTCTCTGGAGTCGTGAACGGCTTTACCATGCAATGACGATATCATCCGAGCTGAAAGATCCTGCCAATGCACGAGAGGTTTATCCAGCGATGGCAAATGTATGAATTTGATGGAGTAAGTCGATGTTCAGTCGTGAGAGTGAAAGTGATGGCAAAGGACGAACGACGGGAAGGAAGCAAAATCATCCGCCCCGCAGCACAGCACCTTCGACGGTTGCACAGACCTAGCAAAGGGAGTTGAATTAGTGCGAATGGTCCACGTGACGCTAGTATCCTTAGCATTTAACATTACTTTAGCTTTATTCTATAGTTTACTACTAACAAGCGTAGCATTCGTATAGAACATTAACTATATATTAATGCGAATACTTACGTTTAATGCGAATGCT
Organism: Zymoseptoria pseudotritici STIR04_4.3.1; assembly: GCA_000223685.2. Lineage (NCBI taxonomy): Eukaryota > Fungi > Ascomycota > Dothideomycetes > Mycosphaerellales > Mycosphaerellaceae > Zymoseptoria > Zymoseptoria pseudotritici. The sequence continues at coordinate 13,127 of AFIR01000661.1, forward strand.
AGGCTATATACACGAATAAACGGCTAAAACTAGGCTAGCCTTAAAACCTAGCTTAAAGGCCTAAAGAGGCAAAAAGAATAGTTTATAGACCTTTAGATAAATAATGTGTGCAAGATTAGACAGGATTTAGTAAATTAGTATTTCTATATTAGGCTAGATCCTTAGTTTCTTCTATTGCTATAAGATAGTTTATCCTTATAGAGATAGTAAAATAAAAACTAGGGAGATAAACTACTTAACTATAAAAATAGCAAGCAATATCTAAGCTTATAATTAGATAGTAAGTAGTTAATCCTATTAAATATATAGCCTCGTTTAAGCCTCGGGCAAGAAGGTATAGGTCGAGGAAGATAAAGGTAGTAGTAAGAGAGTAGTAGAGGGGGTAGTTATAGTAGTAATAGACGGGATAGGGTGCCCGGTATAATAGGGATATGCGGACGCTATACTCTTATAATAACTAATACTATGCTCTTATAGTAACTAGATTATTAAGGGGGTTAGCGGACACGGTAGGGGATTACGTAGTCTAGGTACAAGTAGAGATGCGGTCGATAGAGAGATACGGTCGATAGACGAGGTAGTCGATAGTTAATAGACGAGGCGGTCGATAGATAAGGCGGTCGATAGACGAGGCTATTACTAGACGAGGCGGTTAATTAATAAGGTAGATAAGGTAGTCGATAGACGAGGGACGAAATGCGGTTAATAAATAAGGCGGTCGCTAGATAAGGCGATCGCTAGACGACAAGCGGTCGAGGTAGCATATTAGACTCCTTAGTCCGTATTTTAAGACTAGGCCGTTGTTGCTATAACCGCCGAAGCTATAGTAATAGACGTAATAAAAGTGCTAATAAAAGCGCTAACGAGGGCGCAGAGGGATACTAAAGAAGGCAGGAAGTTAGCTAACTATGCAATTATTATAGGTAATTAGTAAGCGAGTGTTTTATAGCGGCAATCGCGTATTTAGTATAACCTTATCTAGAGAGGCTCGCAGGCTAAGTATCGATATAGTCGTCCGAATAGCTCTTATCTAGATCCTCGCCGCATTATATAGCTCCCGCATTCCTCTCTTGCCTCGCAGTGCCTATTAGTATAGCCTCGGGATAGTCGCCGTGTTAAGTAGGGTCGATCGAGTACAGTCGTCGTATATCGTAGATAACCGCAGGCGTAGTTAGCGCGAGACGCGTAAGCTTTATAGTAGTATATTCCGACCTATATCGAAATAATACTCGGCATCCGTCGCTAGTAGTATGCAGAGTATTATTGTCGCTGTCGTAGAGAGGCTCGCGTATACGTCGTCGAAGTAAAAACTCGGCGACGAAACTTTTAGCTTATATTTACCTTAGTTAGTACGGACAGCTCTGCTATTCGCACTAAATTAGCGCATTCGTATTAAATAATTAGTACGAATAGGCTATATTAGTGCGAATGCTTACGTAATAACAATAACAGAACGACGATAAATAGAACGATAGTATATAATAGTAGCTATTATATCTATCTAACTACTTTGCGGCATTCTTTCGCGAGCGGAGGTTTATATATAATAGCTGCGAAGGCTCTGTTAATAGCGTTCTACGCTATCGCTTCCTTAGGACAGCTTAGTTACTACTCTCGCCGCTACTAGACTACTAGTAAATAGGTTGCTTAATAGAGGATTCGATAGTCTGCGGAGCCGCGCTAAGCTAGTCGACGACCTGCCGGACAGGTTAGACTGTCTCTACGACAGGCTAGGCTATAAAGCTCGTAGCCTAAGTCGCGGCGCGAGTAGCGAGCTGCTCCCTCGCAGACTGCTCTCTAGTAGTACGCTCTCTCGCTAAACGTCTGTCTACGCTAAAGAAGTTTACGCCTTCGATGTCTTCCTTCTTAACCTTTAGCTTACCCTAGTCTATATACTAGTTAGCTACGTCGTTATTAACTGCATTATTAACCGCATTATTAATTGCATTATTAACCGCGTCGTCTACTACTTCTTCCTTAATCTTCTCTGCCTTAACTATAGGAAGCTCCGGCTCTATATGTTTAGAGACGGGGGTAAGCTTGCTACTACGCCGAGTATTAATAGCATATGCGTTGTTAAGCTAAGTAGCGTTCTAAGCCGCTTACGCTACCTTCGCAGCCTCCTTTGCCTTCTTCTTCCTTACTACTCTTAGCTCCTCTATATACTTAATCGGATCTTTAAATAGTAGATCCTCGTCTAAGTTATCGATAGCTATAAATGCGACGGGCAGAGATAATAGAGGTAGTAAGGCGGCAGGCGCTAATAACTCTATAGTAGCCGGATACTTAGAAGCTTAAGTATCGTAGCCGATTATAGATAATAAGGCGCTAGCGGCGCGAATACCTGCGGTAGTAGTAATAGTAATAGCGTCCCGCATAGCCTATATAACTAGTAACCTAGTAGCCCTGCACGCGTTAATAACCGACTCGATTAATAGTACTACTACTAGCGCCGACTTCGGGTCCGGCTTAATAGTCGGCGTAGGTTTAGTAGTCGGTATAGGCTCTTACTTGTCGACTAGTAACGATAGCTCTTTACGTTACGAAAAAAAAAGTTCCGAGGAGCGCGAGGACCTCGGCATTCTCGATATCCTCGCGCTCCTTACTCCTTCGCTAGTCGATAAGGACCTCGTACTAGCCTCGCGACTTCCGGAATTATAGATCTCCTAGTCTAACTAAGATCTTTGTTAATTAAGGTGCCCTCGTACCGCCCTCTCCCGCTAAACCTAATGTCGCGGACACTACTATTGCAATATTCGCGCAGCCCTTCTCTAATACCTATATCGAC